>PPOO01000847.1:1895-25499 GCA_003708545.1 Maudiozyma turicensis
GTACACTCTCTTCTTACCCTCCTTACTTGGAACAAGAAATATTCAACCTTACTAGTTCGTTCAGAAAGACATCTCAAGAACGACTCAGTTTGAATAACCTACGGACGCATTCCAACCCTAATTACGACAAAACACCTGAGTCGTTACAATAATTATAAGTTAATAGGGCGTGTGGTCTAGTGGTATGATTCTCGCTTTGGGTTCTCAACTCGAATATGTGAGAGGCCCTGGGTTCAATTCCCAGTATGCCCCGTTATTTTTTCATTTTTCAAAACAAATAGGTCGTGGGTTCGAATTTCGAGTAATGTTTCAATTTAATGAATGATTCTGAAGCTAACAATTTCTATGGCAAGAGAATAGGCTGTATGAATAGGCTGTGCAGATTGTTGAATTTAGTATTACTTAAATGTTACTTATTATGTGTGTATTTTTTGTTTCTATAAAGGCTTGCCTAAAATAGAATCATGAGACACTAATAAGTAATGATTGCAGTATAAAATATTGACACCGTCACTGTGAAATTTAAATCCTCTAAAAAGGAACAGCCTCTTTTTTTATATTGACATACAGGAATCCTGATATCAACTGTTTCTAATTTGGTGGATTCTCTGAGAAATTACTAGATAGTTTATCATAATAATTAGCAAATTATTTTTGGGTATATATATGTTTACATACTTACCTATGCGTGTATTAAGTGGTTATAGGTAATAATAATAGATAATAATTTTATTTAATAAAAATGTCCAATGTAACAACGTTTAAGCGTCATTAATTCAAAGATTCTGCAAAAGAAAATAAAAGGAGATATTTGTACTAAGATAATAAATATTTTCAATTCATTGCCGAATCATCCGTTAGTTTGAAAGTAAAACCTTCTCCTTTTGTAGTACCTTCTCAATCTCAGAAGATAATCTCTTCACAGCTTTCGTAGAACCAGATTTCTTTGTGACCGTGATACAACTGCTTTTACTATTCTGTTTAACAGAAATTTCGAATACTGTAGAACGTAGGGATAGAATATTATCATTTGCTAGCTTACCAGTAATAGAATAATTACGAGGATTGCTTTTTACTCCTTTTAGACCATACTTAGTCCACCCACGTAATAGATGTTGTAAACCGTCATACATTTGTTTTTGGGAAACTGATGCATACAGGATATCCACTGAATCCTCATTATTGTTCGAGAATTTTCTGAAGAACGACATACTAGAAGAAGATTTTTTTCTATTCGCATTATTATTATTATTGGAATCTTCCCTTTGTTTTGGAATAGACAATTCTTGTTTCTGTGGAGGGGTTGGAGCCCTTCTTACAGGTTCCTCGACCAGTTTATTGGATTTTACTTCTACATTATCTTCAGACCTCTCTCCAGCTATGATAGACTTATATTGTGGAGTTGGCTTGACAGAGTTATCATCATCTTGACTTGTAACAGATTTAGTACGTTCAGTTTTTTCTTCAGATAATTGTGAACTATTAGCCTTCGCAGGAGCTTGGTAAATACCTAAACCATTAGTCTTACCACTTAATGGCGGTAACTTTGGTAATTCGGTCGTGGCAATTTGATCTTCTTCTGCATCAACTTGATTGGAATACCTATCAGCATAACTTGTCTTTAAAGATTGTTTTGGTTCTAGTAATGGCTCAGCCTTTGCATCGTAACCCTTTTCTTCAGTAGAACTATTTCCTGTATTTTCTGCTTCTTCGTTTACAGTTTCAAATATAGCATCGGAATCACCTGCACTTGGTGGAGGAGTATCAACATGTAATGGTTCACCAGGTGTTTCTGTATTCTTTAAAATGTCAACTAAGTTGGAGAAAGATTGTCTTGTAGAGTACATTGATAATACTGACAAACGTCTATTAGAATCACTAAAGGCTCTTGATTTTCTTGTAAATTGTGGAACCTTGAGAAGCTGAAATTTTGGTAGCGTCCTTATTATTAGCCTCGCTATGTATTCTTAGCGGTGCTGTTGCTATGGCATTTCCTGGTAATGGTTCTTTCTGAGATGAAACACTAGCCATCCGCTCAACTTGTTCTTGAGATGCTTTCAATTCATTATGGATATTAAAAGATGAACCTAAAAACTTTGATCTTCTAATTGTCTCAAGGATAACCTTTTCAGTTTGCATTCTTTTCTGTTCAGCCTTTACGATACTGTGTTCTCTGTCAGAAATTATCTGTTCAACATTTTCATTTATGGCATCTTCATCGATTTTATTAAAAAATAAACCTGGATCCAATCTAGACTTAGGCCTTGTTTGTAACGAATAATTACGTTGACGCAATACACCACCATTGTTAATGTCCAAGTCTCTTTCAGTAGCCATTGGTGCAGAAATAGATCTAAATTCCGTATCGTTTTGACCATCAACACCAGCTTTCAAATCAGTTAAATCTTTCTTGAGTAATTCAATTTCTTGATCCATTTCTTGTTGTTGTAATAGTCTTTCCTTTTCCAATCTTTCAGCTTCTTGTACTCTTCTCATTTCTTCCTCTTGTTGACGTTTCTTTTCTAATTCTTCCAAACGTTTAGCTTCTGCAACCTTTCTTGCTAATTCAGCTTTCTCTTTTCTAATTTGTTCATATTTCTCATGTTCAAAGATTTCATCAATTAAAGTAGCAAAATCGGAACTTGTTCTCTTTGTCTCCTTTTCGATATATTCCCAATCATCATCTTCGGCTAATTTTGCATATGTTGAAATTAATTTTGTTGTTATTGAACCACGCTTCATATTAGGTTTGAACGATAGTCTTTTACTCGATCTTGAGAGTTTTCTTGATAACCTATTGTTTGCACGATTTGAATCCATGATCACTGATGTTCTTTTATTCCTTGTTGCTGGGGTTGGGGATGATTCTATTACAGCATGAATGTTTGAATTTGAGATCATTGATATTCTTTTATTCATCGAAAGTCTATTAGCAGAGTTTGTTCTAGGTGTAGATGAATGATTCGATCCTGTTGGTGTATTATGTACCACTGACGATAGTCTGTTATATGAGACAGGTCTCTTATGTGAAGAGGCCACACTAATCATTGAGATTCTATTTTTCTTATTTGGAGTTACCATATTATTTGGATGCAATTTTTTTGGACTATGATTATTTGTAATTGATTGTCTTTTCTTTAAATGTTCATTTTTAATAATCTCTTGTTCTGTATCTCTTTTAAAACGACTTAATAAAGCATATAAAGTTTTCTCTGCGTTAGCACCATTTTCTCTTAATTTCTTACTTATCTCTCGAGAATCTCTACCGGGCCATAATACAACCAAATTTTGTAGAATGGATTGGTCTATTATTGTATTACCACTGTTATCGACTAAGGGATTTAGATATGTATCCTCACGAGGTAAGTTTCTTATACTTTTAGAATCCTTAATGTTTGGATATTTTTGTAAAAGTGGATGTTTCAAAATATCTCTGGCTTTAATTCTCTTAGTTGGATCGACTACTAAAATCTTGGAGATCAAATCTTGAGCTTCTTTTGAACATTCATCATCGTCAGGTAATTCGAATTGACCAGCTTGTACTTTTAATAATAAATTTCTAATGTTTCCATCATCTTCATCAAATGGTAATCTACCAGTTAATAGAGCAAACAAAATGATACCACATGACCAAATATCACTAGCGAAACCATGATAAGGTATACCTGAAACGATTTCTGGAGCAGCATAATGAGGAGACCCACATGAAGTTTCTAGTAATTTATCCTCTGTCTCTAAAGCAGCCATACCAAAATCTGCAATCTTGATATTATATTTATGATCCAATAATAAATTTTCCGGTTTTAAATCTCTATGTACAATCCCAAGTGCATGACAATATGATATACCAATAATTATTTGTCTAAAGAAACTAATTGCTTCATTTTCTGGTAATGGACCTCTTTCAACTAATAAATTAAATAATTCACCCTTTTCTGCATATTCTAAAACCATATATAAATTTGCGTTAGTTTCCCAAACGTCATACAATCTTAATACGTTCGGATGATTCAGTAGTTTCATAATAATAATTTCACGTTCGATACCATATGGTAATTCATCAGGTGTATGTTGACTAGCTGATGATGTTGCAATAGCACTTGAATTTTGAATTGTTGAAGTTGCATTATTGAATACACTTTTAGATATTATTTTAATTGCTGCGTGTTGGTTTGTTGTCTTGTTGTAAGCTAGATGGACTTTACCTGTTGAACCTAAACCTAAAGTTTCACCAAGTTTCCATGGACCAATTTGGTCACCTTTGATTGAAGGGACACTGTTAGCGATCATAATATAGCGATTGACAAATTTACTTCCTTCTTTTTCTTTCCTTTGGTGAGTTAAACTACGGATATATTAAATCATCAATTGAGATGAGAATTGTTTATATATATACATCATTGGGAAACATAAACATTTATAAAAATGTCAAACGATGTCTAATGGTTGTTCTTCCAAAAAACGATCATCGTCGAACCCAATAAGAAAAAAAATAAAAAAGAAGAGAAAAAACGCGATGACGCGAAAAATTATATCGAAAAGAGAATAAATTCCAGCATTAAAATTTCCCAAACAGGTAATTAACTAATTGCCATTTAAACTAGGATAGAAAGGATTTCAATAGTGAACTTAAATTTGATTTATTAAATAGAGCAGTATACATATATTACTATATATTATTTTACATGTGGCAACCACCTATTTGTTCTCTATGAGCTTCAATAATATCATTATCTTCCATATCTAAATCATCAGGTGTTTGATCCGCTTGAATTCTAATACCATCATATAAGAAACGTAAGGAATCCATTTCTTTACCTTGTCTCTTAGCGAATGCTTCCATTAGTCTTCTTAATGGAGTAGTACGCTTAATCTTGAAGAAAATTTCTGAAGAACCATCAGAAACTTTTAAATTTAAATGAGTCTCTGTCTTAACATCAGCTTTAACATCTGGCTTAACATCAGGAGAAGCAGTATCGGTATTTTCAGGAATATCACTCATTGTTGAATTTATATGTGTTTATATGTTTGAGATACTTAAATAGTATGGCACTATTGTAATAAATAAATGATATCCTTATATATATTTATATATACTGTCGAAAGTCTAGAACCTTTAAATTGAAAAGTTAACGTTCCTTGTTTTAATTTTATTTCATTTTTTCCCACCGGAGAAACAAAAGACAAAAAAATGTAAAAGTGTTAAATATTAGACGCGAATGAATACGTCGTTGTCAAAGTACTGCAAATTGGGTCTTTTCGTGTCTCCGTGAGAAGCGATGCGTTCCGTGGTAAATGATACATAAAAAATTAGGGGAAACAGTTTTGCTTTGTGCATGTCTCTGAAATTGTTACCCTATTGCACAGAAACACCCACACACCATTTTGCTGTTGGGTGGAGGTATAATTCCTGTCGGAACATTTTCAAATCCCCGACAGGGACATAAAACTCCGCCAGTCTCACGCACACACCAAATAACAAATTGTACTCCCGGTTGTTGCCCAGAAAGAAAATAATCATGATACTTCACCGAAAACACGGGAAACAATAAGCATACTTACACCAACCACCCCCCCCCCAATTTTCACCTACGTACTCCTTGTTCTTAGCTAATATAGTCGAGCCGTAGTACGTGACAACTTGGTCCCTTCTGTGTACTTTCTTCGGTACTTCACTTCGATTTCGCAGAAAGAGATGCCGTGCAGCGTGAGCCATCCATTCTTCTTCTTCCTTTTGATTCTCGGACCCCCCTTCCACAAAAATGGGTGAGCGAGGGAAAAAAGTGCTGTTGCTGCGCTGTTCGTTTCGAAGAAGCGAGGTGGGGACAGCCACTCCTGTAAAAGGCCGCAGCGCCAACAATGCCCCGCACAGCAGATCACTCGTTTCTTTTTCTCAAACGGCCATAAAATTGTAAAAATTGTTTGAGTAAGCAAGTGAAAAACTGATCTGCGCAAACGCAGAAATTGCTTTTTGCAAAAAGGAAGCCTTATTGCCCCATTTCTTCTTTTGTTGGTGCCTCATAAAATGACATCAATTTGAAAAAATTTGATGAACAGTTTTAATTTTGTGGTTAGTTAATCAATAATTACCATAATTATCACACAACAATATTTATTTAGTACGTAATATTATGAATTTATTTCTTCCCCCCTTTCAAATATTTTCTTATCTTTAAATCCTTTGTTCCTTTGTTTTGATTTCATGATCAATATTCAAGAAAAGCCGTCGCCTACGTAATTAATGTATCGGACTACATTTACCTTTCGAAATGCCAGTTTTCCCTGTCTTGCCATAAAAAAACTTGTGTGACAGTAATTATTACACTCGATGGGTAAAAAAAAAAGATAAAACAATATTACCTACCATATATAATTAGGTAACTTTTCAACTTTCTATATTCTTATATATTTATATATAAGACAATACAATCCTTAAAATATTTTTCTTTATCATAAGAAAGAACATAACACTCTTTTTAGTTTAATTCTTTTTCTTTCTCCAATAAAGCATACACGAATCTTAGTGATTTTAGTTCATAATGGATTCTATCAATAGTAATAAAAAAAATATTGGTTCAAGTAATACAATTGAAGAAATTGAAACTGATAATGTTATTGAATATTTCAATGATAAAGAAAAATTATCCCCATTAGAAGATAATCGCTCAGTAGATTCTTCCTCAAATGATAATTTAGATGATTCATCAAATAAAAATAGTAAATTTCATATTACTCAACCACATTTAAGAAAATTTATCGATTCCTTCAAGAGGCCAGAACACACTGTTAAGGATCTAGAGGATCCTGACGCAGAAGATAGTTTAAATGATGGTGAAGGTAAATTGAAATCAACTATTAAACCTCGTCATGTGCTGATGATGTCCCTGGGTACAGGTATCGGTACAGGTTTATTAGTTGGTAATGCTACAGCATTAAGAAATGCCGGTCCAGCAGGTTTAGTCATTGGTTACGCAATTATGGGTTCATGCCTTTATTGTATTATTCAAGTTTGTGGTGAATTGGCTGTTTGTTACGCTAAATTGCCTGGTAACTTTAACGCTTATCCAAGTTTCTTAGTCGACCCTGCTCTTGGTTTCTCTGTCGCTTGGGTTTATTGTTTACAATGGCTTTGTGTTACGCCTCTAGAATTAGTTACCGCTTCAATGACAATTAAATACTGGACTACTAAAGTTGATCCAGATGTTTTCGTTGTTATTTTCTACGTTCTTATCATCGTCATTAATATCTTTGGTGCTCAAGGTTACGCAGAAGCAGAATTCTTCTTTAATTCATGTAAAGTTCTAATGATTACAGGTTTTTTCATTTTAGGTATCATCACAATTTGTGGTAAAGCAGGTAATGACGGTTACATCGGTACTAAATACTGGCATGAACCTGGTGCTTTCAATGGTGACCATGCTATTGATAGATTTAAGGGTGTCATGGCAGTTTTCGTCAGAGCAGCTTTCGCAATGGGTGCCTCCGAGTTTATTTCAATTACTGCAGCAGAACAATCAAATCCAAGAAAGGCTATTCCAAGAGCTGCAAAGACAATGATCTATAGAATTGTCTTTATTTTCTTAACTTCGATTACTTTGATTGGTTTCTTAGTTCCTTATGATTCTGATCAATTAATGGGTTCTGGTAGTTCTGCTACTAAAGCTTCACCTTATGTTATTGCTATTGCATCTCATGGTGTTCGTGTCGTTCCACATTTCATTAACGCAGTTATTTTGTTATCTGTTTTATCAGTTGCTAACTCTGCTTTCTATTCTTCTTCTCGTTTGTTGCATAGTTTGGCTGGTCAAGGTTACGCTCCAAAGATTTTCTTATATTTAGATAGAGAAGGTAGACCAGCTATTGCTATGATTTGTTCTGCATTATTCGGTGTTATTGCCTTCTGTGCTTCATCTCCAAAGGAAGAACAAGTCTTCACTTGGTTATTAGCCATTTCAGGTTTATCTCAATTATTCACTTGGATCACTATTTGCTTCTCTCATTTAAGATTTAGAAGAGCCTTATTTGTTCAAGGTAGATCTACAGATGAATTAGGTTACAAGTCACAAGTTGGTGTTTGGGGTTCTGCGTACGCTGCTACTATGATGATTCTTGCTTTGATTGCACAATTTTGGGTTGCCATCGCTCCTATTGGAGAAGGTAAATTAGATGCACAAGCCTTTTTCGAAAATTATTTAGCTATGCCAATCTTAATCGCCTTTTATTTAGGTTATAAGATTTGGAAACGTGATTGGTCATTATTTATTAGAGCTGATAAAGTTGATTTAGTTACTCATAGAAAGATTTTCGACGGTGATTTATTAAGACAAGAAGAAGAAGAATTAAAGGAAAAATTAAAGAATGGTCCATTCTGGAAAAGAGTTGTTGATTTCTTATTTTAAGCTCAATCATCTGCCAACTATGATATTTATGACGACATTACATTAATTTTGCATAATTTAGAATGATTCTACATTTTAAACATATTTACATATTCACACTCTGCATATATATAACATTATAATATAATTCATATGTATAATTTTAACAAACACATAAAAAAACAAAAATTTGAAAGAAAAATGCATTTTTAGTTTAAATTAAAGAATATTTATTACTATGTATGAACAAGGGAAATTATGCTTTATGTACGTTCCTCCCATATTAAATCAGTACTACCGACTAACTGTTTATTCTTTTCGGCTTCCATTTGGTACCATTTCTGTACCGCAATAGGATCCTTACTATTAAATATACAAAATTTCAATTTATCTAATTGTTTTTCACAATTGTTCAACTGACCTAATCGGTAGTAACTTCTAAACTGTCCTCCTAAAGAATAACATGCTGTAAGTCTGTTGAATGCGTCCATACAACTCATAGTAGTCGGATACTTCGAGCTCATTGTAGTATTTAGTATGTTGTTGTAGCGATGTATATTGCGCTGAAACTATATTTGTCTTTTTTTGATGTTATTCAAGTACAACATCCATCTTTCTTTAACTTGTCACTGTGGGTTCTTTTGTTCATCTGATTCGAAAATATGCTTCCCGATGAAATTCGGCTCGGGTACAGCATGGAATGACACTTTACTAAGCATCGCATCCCTTGGAAAATAAGCTGATACACCTTAAAAGTTGTATATAAGAATAAATGTATGAAGTTTGTTAACTGTTTTATATACTACCATTACTACATATATTAGTCAAAAAGAATATCTTCATATATTTGAAAATGAATTTAGTTACTGGTATTTTACTTGGTTTGGTTGTAGTCGTATTGTTAGTTAAGGCCAATCCAAAACCGCAAACTGTCTCACAGGAAGTTGTCGATCAAGTGCAAAAAATGATCGATGATAATCCTGTATTCGTCGCTGCAAAGAGTTACTGCCCACATTGTAAAGCAACTTTGCAAACATTGTTTGATTCGATGGGTGTTCCAGTCGCAGATGCATTAGTTTTAGAATTGGATAAAATGGAAGATGGCCCACAAATTCAAACTGCTTTGAAACAAATCAACGGTCAAAGAACTGTACCAAATATTTACATTGGCCAAGAGTTTATTGGTGGTAACAGTGACTTACAAAAATTGTATATGTCTGGCCAATTGAAGACTAAATTACAAAAAGTTGTTAGAATTTAGATATTTTTTTAATGTATATATTTATGTAGATGCAATCATGTTTTGTTTTTTAATACATTTTATTAATACAATTTCTTCCCTGTATATTCAATGGTGTTTTCAAATGCTTGATTTGCACTTGGGAACCACTTCGATCCACCAAACTCTGTTTGTGGAACCAAATCCTTCTTCGGTTTATTCTGTTTTTCAGCGTTTTTCATTGTAATACTGTACGATATCGGTAAAATCTTAGGTTCAGTTTTACTACGATCCAATAATAGTTGTGCCTTCTTCTGAAACTTATCTAAATCATCGAGACCAAACATTTTTCTGAAATTTATGTCACACATATACATTAATAACTTCAGCGTATAATAAGCGTCATTTCCTGCATTATGCAAAAATGCATGAGTTAAACCGAATAATCTTAGAATTTTACCGAGACTACAACCGTTAGAACCATAACAATAGTTGTATAATTTCATTGTGTCTAGAATGTAAGGTATTTTAACATTTTGTTTGTTGTCATCTATCAAAGTTCTATTTAATTTATTTGCAAAAGGAATGTGAACACCAATTTTTTGTAACCAACTAATATCACCATCGATATTATGACCCACATATGCACGGTTCCACGATTTTGAAGTAGCGTCGGATGTCTCTACCATATAGTAGTTGATTAAGGATTGAACAAACTCTACTGTTTCATTTAAGGATAATACAACACTTTGTCCCAAAAGATAACATTCTTTCATGTCACACACCCATTTTTTATTACGTAATGACAATGCTTCAGAGACAATGATGTGGAAATTTCTTGTTATAGGGACCATACCCGTAACATTTTCACGGGGATCAAATATGGATATACCTACTTCGGTGACGACGTTATTATCCATTTCGAATGCTTCGATGTCGAATGCAAATAGGATTGTACTTCTGGTTGCAAGTAAATCGATACATTTACTTAAATACTTAAAATTCCCTGTCTTAGGACTGCAGTAGACGATTGGGGAATGTGTTTTTTTAATTTTCATCAATTCTTTCTTGTATTCAATAGAATCCTTCTCCTCAGTCTTCTTAATATCAGGTATTTTACCTATCTTCTTAATCCAGTCGGTTTCTAAGGCGTTGACCTTTACCGCTAGTGCTTCATCACTTTCCTCTTGTAATTCACTATAATAACTTTTGATCTGTGTCAAGTAATTCGATACAGCTTTATTAATTTGATTCACTGGTTCATATTTTATTCCATTTAAATTAGCAAAATGCTCATATCTGTTGATCCACGATTGATGTGATTTTGCTAACTTGTTATCAATCTTCGTGGTCGACGCTTTATACATTGCGACCCCATGGCGCATATCCTTAGGTAATTCTCTAACGTGTAACAAATCATGTTTCTTATCCATTCTTCTTGCGTAGTCGTTTCTTGGATAATTCGATGATGTTTTCTTAGGTCTAAATGGCTGACTGTTAGAGGAGTTACGGAATTGATGATTGACAGGATTCTTTGTATTAAAACGTTTAGGCATCGATGATATGAACTTTGAAATATTCAGAACAGTTGACATAGATGTATATTATTAATACATTTTATATATAATGTTGTGACTTGTATAGTTATATGTCGAGAGGTACGCATCGTTTTTATCGTTGCCGCCTGTTTCGGAGCAACTGAAAAATTTTTTGAAGACCGATCGATCAAAATAAGAATTTCATCTTATACAAACTAAGTCAGCTTTATTTACTTTTATTATTATTGTTATTGTTATTATTACATGTATTACATGATTTTGTTTTAGAATCTCAGGCTACTAAAGCACACAATGCACCACCAGCTGAACCACTATCCTTTGAGTGGACAAAATGTGTCTTTCTTTCACCTTCTGGGCCAATTGGACCCATTGCCAAAGCTTGTCTCATCATTGACTTGAAACCTGGGTATAATTCGATAATTGAACCATCGTAACCTACTGTGACTTCACCATGGTATTTTTTATTTAATGCGTTAGTCTTAATTAAGATAGCAGAGATTGGTACAGAAGCTAAATAAGCAGATCTTCTTGAGATGACTCTAACTAAGCTCTGAATTGCTCTTCTCTCGGCTAAAGTAGTTGGTAATCTTAATGATTGTAAGAAAGATAATTCTGTTTCTCTTAAAGTTGATGAATCATCAATTTCGATACGTGCTAACACTTCACTTGATAATTGGAAAGGAGTCTTTAATCTATGTGGTAATTGTTCATGTTTTCTAAATTGTGTTAAGATTAAACCCTTTGAATGTAAATCGACTAAAACGTTTCTTAGAATTTCACCTAAGAACATACCAGAGACACGTTTTTCAAATAATTGACCACCATTTTTTGCATATTTTTTATCGATATCGATATCATATTTTGTTGTTGGTAATACTAAATCATCATTATCGAAGGAACCCCATTCGATATTGATACACATTTCTGTTTTCCCCTCATGAATCAATCTTTCACGAATATAATCTGGTAATTTTTTAATATTTTCAATTTTTTCCATATAGCAACCGTTAGTTCCTGTACCAAAGATACATCCGATTACTGGTTCACTAATTTCACCAGAGACTTGACCATCGATGGTACTACCTTGGGCGTAACATAATGATAAGAAAGTACCGATGGTATCATTAGTTAAAGCTACGACATTAACCATATTTAAACCTACTATAGTTAATTGTTCTTGATATAGTTGAACGACATCCTTACCTACAGTATCTGGGATATTTAAACCTTTGGTCCATCTGATTAAAGTACCTGAATTTAAGGATTCTTGATCCACAGGATAAGAGAAAGTGAAACCTAATTTTAATGGAGTATCTGGTTTCATAATATCTGAATGAAATTTGTTAATGAAAGCACTTGTTCTTCTTGCTAAAAAACCAAACAAATCATCACTTGTCGCATCTGTACCTTCTAATAAATAATCAGGAATTCTTGTCTTTGCTTGTTTAATATCAAAGGTATGATCCCCATTCAACTGAACTGAACAAATTCTAAAATTCATACCACCTAATACCGCAGCCATAAATAAACCTTCTTCTGTACCATTTGGTTTAGATGTAACATAAGAAGGGATCATTGCTAAACCGGCTTTATTACCATTAATCGTACCCTCATTGTTATTATTATTAGCTAAACCAATCTCCATCTGTTGAATGAAATAGGATGTCATTTCTTTGATTTGTTCCGCATTCACTTCGAAACTGGAACATATTTTACTTACTTCTTCAAGTAGTTTAGTATCGTTAACCTTATGAAAATCATCAAAGGACATTGTTTGTTGTTATATGTATATGTGTGTGTTTGTGTGTGTATTCTTATGGATACTGCATCAATTGGTGCCCACTAGCTAAACGTTAACACCCATGTGTCTTATATAAGACATGTGTTCCAATCTCAAGTTAGCTAATTGTTCCTTCTGGCAGTTCCTCTCCCCACCCACCCCCTATTGCCTATTGTCGTTATTTCAGTTCCGGTGCCCCCCACGGAAACACCCACAGGCTGCCGTTGCTGCAGTGCGGGAAATTATTGTGGGGGTCGCAGAGAAAGGTCCGTGGAATGTTTGTTTGTGCAGGCGTTTGTCTGTCTCTCTGTGAGATAGTGCCGTGCAGAGTGATGTTTCTGGGCGATAACCTTATATAATTGTTAAGATGGAATACTCATGTCCATTTGTGTCACATATCGTAATGGAACTGTATTGCATCGTGTGTATACAGATATCTGAGCAGTGGATTAGGTATGTGTCGCTGTTATTCATTGTCTCTTAGCATGGCATCGCATTTGTATTGCCGGTGTGACGCAATGACACAAAAGAGAACATCTATACTTATTGTATTTTGGGTAAACTGGCAGTACTCGATTCCCGGAATGTGTACAACGGTATCCTGTGCACACTACATTACAGTCATTATTTGCAACTTGCCACTCTACCTATTAGCAAAACTGGCATATTGTAGTGCATGGAAAAAAGGGTATATTTAACTCAAGCTGCGAGAATAATTTTTTACATAAATAATATCTTAATTAAACAGTTACCGTGTTACTGCAAATATTGCGTATGTCGGTGTTTAGGTTGTGGCCGATATAGTAGTAAATAAAGACAAGTTGTTTCTTTTTAAAACTTGACAAGTTGGTTATATTGCATATTATAGTATACTCTTATTTTGTTAAGATATCCCACCGCGTATTTACTTCCTGGTTTCGAAACAAAAAAGGATAGTTACTGAGACTACCTTTTTTTCTTATGTTCTTACAATATTACATATTTTCAAATTTCTGTGTTTATTGCAAACAAGATTAGATTACAAGATTATTTGAGAAAAAGGTATATGCGTACGTAAATTCTGTCATTTTACGAATACAAGTAAGTGCCATTAAAGTATTCCAATTTTATTAATAGTTAACCCCTTGTTAGAACGTATTAAAGTCCGGTTTGCCAAATATTATGATTGGGAATATGATGTAATTGCCATTCTAATTGTTCTATGATCCCTTTTTCTTCTTTTTTTGCTTTTTTTCAGTCGCACTTCAATGTGCGAAATGTGTCACAGTAAGTCCAAAAAGGGAAAGTCGATGGGATATTACTTGAAATTAAATGCAGTCACAGTTCTGTTTAATGAATTTCTTTTTCGTTATCCACATGATTCAATACATCCAAAAAGGGTATGTTTCCTTGACATACACGCATTGTTCTCTGAGTCTGTGTAGATCATTTACCATTCAAATCTGCATTGTATGCCAAAATCTAGATCTCGTACATTTACAACATGGAAAACGCAAATGAGCATAATCGATCATATCTCATTAGGTTTTATTACCGTACTTGGATACGAAAGTAAAACGGGTAGCGGGTGAATGGAATTGAATTAAATAGATCAACATAAAGTTAATTGATAGGACCCTTGCAAAAACATGCATCAATGAAAAAGGTACTACTTACCTTTTTAACAAACCTTTTGCCTAATTTCGATGCTTTTCAAACATGTTTCACGATTAATACACTAGGATAGCTGTTAAAATACCTTATAATATATTCTTTTTCTGTTTCACTGGATTGAACCAACAAATATGAGATATAAAAGGACAGCAATATTTCATCTTAAACGATCTTAATCTTTACCTCAAAATCATTTCCCTTTTATCAGTATTACCTAATAACAACATCGCTAATACTTAACAAAAGTTCAAGTGACTAATAATATTATTTAAGTGCACTTTATTTAACATATTACCGAAACAATAATCAACAATGTCAAATCAACTTTCAAGTTTACCAGCTCATGATCCATCCACTTCTCAGAAAAATATCGAACAAATATCAATAGAATTGCAATTACAATATCCAGATGCAAAGGAATCAATCAGCTTAGAATTAGATGAATCAGCAGAATACACATTCAATTGCCCAGGAGAATTCTATACTAGTACAGGCCTTTGGAACATAGAGGATTTTGATATAAATACAAATGTTCCCGTAGAATTCTCATTAGAAGATAGATCTGTCAGTTCATTAGTGATTCAAAACCCAACTCAATCGAATAACGTCGTCTCAAATGAAGATCTGTCTGAAAAACAGAAAAAGCTCAAAACTATTGATCCTCTTCATAATAACAATGACAATTGCAACGATGACGTTATTAAAAGCTATGTTGCTGCTGTTCTAACTCAAGTTCCTGAAGAGAAAAACCAGAATAAACACGTAGTTTTCATTTGTAACGATCATACCGTTACAGAACCTGGTCTAGTAGAAGAATTCTACCAAGGTGTCGAGGAAAATATTGAAAGTAGTGATGAACAATTTATTGATCCATTTGTCATCAATAATTCAAATGAATCAGTGACTCAAGCACCTCCTCCTGTCCAGATATTGACTCAATCTCTAAGTGGTCCTCATCAAGATCAGTCATCGACGGTAAATATAAACACCAACAACAGTTCAACTTTACCAACTGGTAATTCTGCTATTGTCAACGAAATAAATACCACTGATATTCTTAAAGTTATCGATTCACCAGTGGATGATAATGACACTGAAATGGCCAATATTCTAAGTGACACCAACTTCCTTCAACCAATTAGGGAGTTCAATGAACAAAATGTTGGATGCAGTAGAGACCTCCAAAACAATGACACTACTGAGTCATTAAAACAGTCAGTTGAAGAAAAGGACACATCAGAGCAACCATCTCAATCAGTTTTTAAGATGCGGTCTATTACCGACAGAAGACGTGGAAAGACAGATGCAAAACAGCCGAAACCATTTAAATGTTCTATATGTTCTGAACATCACCAAAGCCCCACACATCTGAAAAGACATGTTGATTCTGTACATTATGGGTTAAGGCCATTCATCTGTTATATGTGTATAGCAGTAAAAGACGATTACAAAGGTGCTTCAAGAAAAGATCATTTGGTAAAACATCTAACCACCGTTCATAATATGGGCAAACCAGAAGTCAAGGAATATGTAGATAAGCATTTCAAAAAGATAAAGAAGACTAAAAAGCCTAAGAGACGATTGGTCACACGTGAACCAACATAGTCTACTATAATCCTAGAAATCACAATCACAACGGTTAAAAGCCAACTCACAACCAATGGACAATCGGAATCTTCAAATTAAAAATAATATTGACTGGATCAATATTTATCACACAGCGGGGACAATTGGACTGCAATCTGAGGCATGCAGCATCCATTTTTAATAACATTCATTTTTTTATCTTATTATAAAATTATCTTTTTTTTTCTCCACATATATATCTTATAACATTATCGATTACTTTTATGTAGCAATTCTAATATAATATATTCTAAAATCAACCACAAAACAAAACGCACTAACGTCTTCTAGATAGTTCGATGAAATAGTTGCTGCTGTTTTGCAGATTGTTGCCTTATTTTCAACTGGAAAAAAGTGTCGCTCTCAACGGCGTCCACTATATCAAAGGCCAGCGAGGTCCAGCGGCACTGAAATTCCAAAAGAGTAAGAACTCGACAAGATCAAGCAGATAGAGAACTGTTGAGACTGGCAAAACAATATTCACTATATCTATCATTCAAATTTTATGTGTTGAATGTAACATCATAAGTTAACAACATCGCAAGACTAAAGCACAAAATAGATATGTTTAGAATTGCTAAAAATTTGGTGAAAACATTCGAACAAAGTGTTCAAGGGTTAGCTCAAGATGGCTCCCAACTTGATTCTTTCTTTCAAAGTATTCCTCCTAATTTATTAGCAACACAATTGGCTCAGCATGAACAAAATACTATGGGGGATATGAGTTCCTTCAGCAACAATGTAGCAGGTTTGCGTATAGTCTGGGTTGACGAACTTCAATTACAATTGCAATCATATTTTGACTATATTGTTGGTATCAACGATGAACCATTACCACTAATGAGCAATCAACATGGTTATATGTACCCGGACTATAATGCTATTATTACATTATTGAACGATTACTGTAATAGCATGGTAAAGGTCAATGTTTGGTCTGCCAAAGGTGGTCTCTTCAGAGATGTTTACATACAATTACAACCAAAGGATGACACCCAAATGGAAGACGTTTCTCTGAATAATGGCAACGATAACATGATGGGTGGTAATCAAAATAACGTTGTTAAATTGTTTCAACCATTAGGTTTCAAAGTTCAATGGACTAGTTTAATGGCTGCAACTTTCACATATCATATTTCACAATTAAATATACCTAATGGACCAGCTCAAAATGCAGGACTGATTCCTGATGAAGACTATATCATTGGATGCCAGGATGGGTTGTTGGCTACAGGTGGTGATACTTTATTGCAAGATATCGTAAGGTCGCGTGCAGGCCAAGAATTGGTATTATATGTGTATAATAAAGTCAGTGACAGTGTAAGGCCAATCACAGTCTCAATTGGTCCAGATGGAAGATTGGGATGTGGTATCGGATCAGGTCTCCTACATAGAATACCAGCTGTTAAACAAGCAGGACAATTGCAGAATGAGGATATGTTACAACAATCAGTACCACAACAAGATCCAATACCACCAATGGATCCAAGCACTGCATTTATCCCAAGTCAAATAGATGGTCCACCGCCTACCATGGGAACGCACAAGAAGAAGAAACATGTTGCAGCCCAACAAAACTTAATGACAGATTACTTTACAGAAGGGAAGGACCAATCACCAAGACCTTCCTCAAATACAACAAGTGATGTCGCTCCTCCTCCAATGTCAGCTAACAAATGAACAATTGACAGGTAGTAATCATATCCCAAAGTTATATAACTCGAACATCTTTATAACAGATCTTAGATAAAACTATTCATATAAATGAAATGCATCTTTGCCTCTTATATACGAAGTGTTAATTGAACGAAGACTTCTCTGAAAAATTTTCGCGATTTTGTATGCGACTCATTTTGGCGTAGTTCCATTATATTTAAAGGAAACGTTTCAGATCTCGAACAACTTCTGACAGAGGCGTGACTGTTCATACATAATACAATACAAAGGGCTCAAGATAAGACTAGTATAATATGTTTGGAAATAGATATTTGTTTGTATCGGTTGCAATTTTTTATCTATTGGCATTTGTCCACGGTCAAGAACAAATAGTGGAAGAAATTGTTGAAGATGTACAAGACGTTGTGTATGAAAACGCCATTGTTCCAGAAGGCACAGCTATCCATAAATTGACTCTAAGCAATTTTGCTTCATTCATTAAATCGAACGATTTAATCCTCGGTGAATTTACAGTGCCATGGTGTGTTCACTCAAAGATCTTATTACCTGAATTAGTATTAGCTGCTGAAAAGTTAGAGTCAGAGAAGGACATTAAGATATTCCAAGTTGATTGCTCTATAGATGGTCCACTATGTGACCAACTTGGTATCTCATACTATCCATCCTTGAAGGCTTTCAAGAATCATCGTTTATTGAAGGATAATGAATATACTGGTAGAAGAACTGCTCAAGATATATTTGATTTCATGGTCAACCAAGTTGCCAGTCCAGTTAAGAGAATCAGCTCAGAAGAAGAATTAAATGATCAATATTTGAATAAAGAAACTATGGATACACCTGTTGTCGTCTACTATGGTTTAATTGAAGACTTTGATCCAATTTTTGATAAAGCTGCCAATGACTTATTCAATTCATTTACTTTTGTTGCTTACCAAGCTTGTAATGAAACAATGAGTGGTAAAGTTGTGTTCTACTTACCACCTGTTGCACCAGAAGAATTAGAGCAAAACAAGCATACTGTTAGACCAGAAGAAGACGTTTTCCAATTTGAAAATACCACTGCAACTGATGTCGATACTTTCAAGAATTGGTTACTATATACAAGATTACCATATTTTGACAATGCTAATATTGAAAACTATCGTTTATACATGGAAAGTAAACTACCGTTAGCTTATTTCTTCTATATTGCTCCACAAGAATACATGGAGTACAAAGAATATTTTGGTGAATTAGGTAAGAAGTATCGTGGTAAGATGAATTTCTTAGCATTAAATGCTATGATCTTCCACACACATGTACAGTTCTTAAACATGAAAGAACAATTCCCACTATTTGCTATTCATGACTTGAGATACAATATGAAATATGGTCTACCCCAATTATCAGATGAAGAATACAAGGCACAAACTGAAATGATCAAATTAGACAGGGATGATATGACTGCATTAGTGCAAGAATTTATGAACGGAACTGCAACTGCAATTGTTAAATCTGAAGAAATCCCTACTGAACAACACGGTAATGTCACTAAGATTGTTGGATTGAATCATGATGATATGGTCCGTGATCCAAAGCGTGATGTTGTTGTTAGATATTTTGCATCATGGTGTGCTCAAAGTAGAAAATTTGAACCTATTTATAATAATATTGCTGATATGTTTGCAGGTGATGATGAAACTAAGGATAAGATCGTCTTCTTGGATGTGGATGCCTCGGCTAATGATATTCTAAGTTTCCCAGTTACAGGTTTCCCAACTGTTGCTATCTATCCAGCAGGATCTACCGAACCTCCAATTGTACACAACACTGCTGCTGCTAGAAACAACATCTTACTCTTCATCAAGGAACATAGTTTTTACCATTTGGATGGGTTTGAATTAGTTAAGAAATATCATCTAGATGATGATGAAGAAGAGGAAGCAGGTGAAATCGTGCAAGATATCAATCCAACTGAGGAAGATGTTGCACACGACGAATTATAGATAAAAGGAATCGTGAATTTATAAACGTATATAAAGATATGTACGATACGAAAATAAAATATGGCTACTGTGTAGCATTCCAAAATTATATGAACATTAAAACAATTCCTCGTCTTTATCGGTTGATCCTTTGTTAGCAAATATATCATTATTATTATTATCGATTACTGAATATTGAAGGGTAGTGAATTTGATACTTTGGTGTAGAACATAAAGAACATAATCAATTAAGTTTCAAGATGTACTTATATGCATAATTACCACATTTTTTGAAAAGTAGAAGAATTAACGTGAATTGAAGATATCAAATGGAGTGACAGGTAATAGAACTATTTTCTTTTACAGGCAACCCGGTATTTATTTCAACTCTCAAATCTATCGCAAAGAATCCGACCTTAATAACAGGTACAAAGGGAAAAAATTTGAATAGCTAAATCCAAGATAGATATTCCTTGTCGAAGTTTCGCTATTGTATAATTTTGGACTAACAGTGAAACAATTGTACGTATAATGCTTTATATGCTGGAATATATTGTGTCATATAACGGGCTGAATTTCTACTGGAAGATCTGCTATTCTTAGAAGACAATTAAACCCCCAGCAGGTTATGCATAAATTTTAGTAAATAAAACTACTATTCTGAAACTGTTTAAATCTATATTAGCTGAGACAGTTGATGTAGAGAGTGACGGCACCCTTTACTATGCGTAATTTTCATCGTCTTGTACGACAGCGAAAAATAACGACTTTACCAGCTATTCGGAAGAACAACTCATCAATTTTTATTAGAGGGACTTAGACCTCATAACCTTTTATAAAAGTGAAAGAGCAATTGCTCAGATTGTTAACTATTTCAATTTATATCTTTCAATCAATAACATAATTTTCAAATAACCATAAGAATGAAGTTGACTAATCTATTATTTACTGCTTTTGCATCTTGCGTGATGGCTGGTGAATTAACCGAACTAGAGATCGATATTACTAAGAAGATACCGATTGCTGAATGTGATATCAAAGCTGTCACTGGTGACTCTGTCAGTGTCCACTATGTCGGTAAGTTCCTAAGCAATGGTGAAGTTTTTGACTCCAGTTACGACAGAAACTCCCCGATTACCTTTAAATTAGGTGCTGGTCAAGTTATTAAGGGTTGGGATCAAGGTATACTAGGCATGTGTGTTGGTGAAGAACGTACTATCAGAATTCCAAGTTCTTTAGCTTATGGTGCTAGAGGTGTCCCTGGTGTTATTCCAGCCGATGCTGACATGGTCTTCGATGTTAAGTTAGTTAATGCTGTTAACAAATAGACGAGCCGGCCAATTTAATGATAGAAAATTCTATTTTTATTTCAGTTTTACCGTATACATATTTGTCTATATATATTATATGCATTCTATGATAATATCACTTTTTAAGTACTTGACCGTATAATTATTTAGAAGATGGGAACATCTTCTGTGTGGCAGGTTTTAAATGAGTGAAGAAATCTTGGAAGAAATCCTCAAATGAATTAAATCTATCCACATCTGGCATTGAAAATTGTCCGCCTGCAGCATTTGATGTGGTCAAACCATCACCTTTTCTTGATAATTGTAATGAATTATCATCGATTATATCACCAGTATGGCTAACAACTGGAAGAGTTTCTTCAGTTGGATGATCCTCAAGCTTCTCAGTGATTGAATGAATAGAGTTTTCTTCTAAGTTGATCTCTCCTGTTTGTGGCTTTAACGTACTGATGTCAATGAACGACGGAGTGAATGGGCCCATATTAGCTCTATTCTTGGCAGTTGTAATAATGAATTTGATAATCTTCCCAACATTTTCGGTGACTTCATTTAATTTCTCACCGATTGTGTTTAAGTGCCAATATACACGGGTGCAAATACTCAAAATTTCCTGTTTTTCATTAGGTTCGAACCAATGTAAATAATCACTTAATGTCATGCAAGCATATACCATCTCGTTCGTAGTCAGTATGGGGGCACCTTTAATCAGTGAAGAAGGCAATCGTAAAAACCCCTTCAACAAAGAAAAGATATGACTTCTCATTGTAAATGTTATGCTGTCCAACAAAAATGGGTGTTTCTTGATTTCATCCAAGAATTCTGTTAAGAATGACCTGCATATCATGGTATAGTAAAAATCGTAAGTAAACAATAATACACCTCCACCATCCTTAGCTAATAATTCCTCCCAATTTTTCAGCCAATAATTCAATTCAGGAAATATCAAAAATTGTCTCTCCTTGGTGTCCTTATATTTGGTTGTGTACCTTTTCAAAAAGTCACTAAAAAATGTTTCAAAATCAATAAATAATGAAGTTACTATATCACCCAGATTGATTTCACTTAATTTTATCTCGTCACCAAAATTGGATTGTGGAAATTTTGCGATTAAATTATTAAATTCCTTAACCATTTTATCCTGTGGCGCCATTGAACCGTGCGCGATGGAATATTGTAAATGGCATGCAGTTAATGAATTCAACACTCTTAAATGGTACAAATCTGTATCGTCATATTTCTCTTGAACCAACACTCTTTCCTTCAATTTATAGAAATCAATGTTGTTTAGAAGGCTGAATAACGCAAAATTTGCTAATACCATTGAATTGAATTTCAATTGTCTATGCCTCTTGGCTTTTCTCGATATATGGAACATACAACAATATAATATTGCTTCAATATCGTGAACAATTAATTTATCGAACATTGTTAATGTATTGGTCAGTAGTCTTTCCACTAATGGGTAAAGAGTTTCTTGCAATTCGTCATATTTTTCGTTATCAGAGGAACTCATTGCAATGATCGAATAAACACTAGTTAAAAATAAATGATTTCTTACGAAACTATCATTAAGTTCTTTCATCCCACCAGGAATTATCCAAAAATGAGATCTAACCAAGAATTCTTTGCAAAGTTCTAAACATAACTTGGTATTCTTTTCATAAAATTGTAAAAAATTTACCCTTGCCACTGCTGAGGGACGTTGCTCTCTATCTAAGGCTTCTTGTTTCGATGTAGCAGTTAAGGGGAATAACCTTTCATCTATGTCATTAATGATCTTTAAAGGTGTCTCCTTTAACTTGTAGAGTTCGCTGGCATTGGTATTATTTGTTGGAATCTTCCCTATATTATCGTGGTTTTTATCTTCATCGTCATTCTCTTCCTGTTGCATAAGAATGGCTTCGTCTAGTATCTTGTCGTGGGTAATCTCATCTATATCTGAATTATCTAGGACATTTTTGGCAGATGTTTTCGCAGAAGTTGAACCTTGAGCTAACATCAATAAAAGATCAATTTTACTACTCAATGAACCAACTTTACCTTCAAGAAGAGCCAATCTATTGTTTAGTTTATTAGTTAATGGGTGGTTCGCAATTACTGATCCTGAGCCTAATATCTTTGTTGAGTCCATATCGTAAAGTAGATCTGGTCTATCAACACTAGTAAGATCATCATCGTCAATTGTATGACTCTCGATAGCTGTTAATATATCCTCTTCGCGTTCTTTGGTTAAAGAGCAATCAATCTTTAGAACATTACATCTATGACATTTTCCTGCTAGTGGTTCGAAGTCACACCTTGTTTTAAATTTCCTACAAGTTTCACAACTGTATAATTTTCTCTTTTTTCTTGTTCTCTTGATAGCTTCAGAAGTTCTCTTTGGGGATTCATGTTTTTTAGTATTTGTCAATTTATCTTCTGTTTCATCCGATTGTTCA
>PPOO01000847.1:25519-75306 GCA_003708545.1 Maudiozyma turicensis
AGGCTATAAATTTTCTCTTTTTTCTTGTTCTCTTGATAGCTTCAGAAGTTCTCTTTGGGGATTCATGTTTTTTAGTATTTGTCAATTTATCTTCTGTTTCATCCGATTGTTCATTTTTGTCACTTTGCTCAACCAATTTGTTTCGAGATGGTTCATCCATTCTTGCTTTTTGATGTTTTTATAGGAAGTAATAATACCGTAATGGTTTCAAATTATCCGAGCAAGGTGAATAGTGCTTCTGAGTAACTAGATAGCTGTATGAATCTGAAGATATAACTAATTTTGCATTCCTTTTCCTTGAAAGATGCCTTGTATCTGCTTTCTTCTAACAGTGAAAATTTATAGCCTCTTTTATGTTCCTATTTCAGGACGATGCATCTCATCGGGGATCAACAAAAACTATTTCGAACTTTTCTAATATATAAATTAAAGGGAAAACAAGTCAAAGTAAGAAAGCAGATATGTATTCTTTTGTCTGTCATTAATAAAGAGTAGCTAATATGTTATTATTATATGATATTATATACAATAGCAATGCCGTTTGAAACCGTATACGAAAAGGTAACAAATAAATAAAATGAAGTTCATCATCAAAACATGGAGAAGAAAATAAAAGTGATAAGGAACCAAATGCCAATACCATAGATATTAATACTGGTTAATTTCAAACCTGAATTTTTTTTGCTTTTGACTTTACCAGTTTTTGAAGAGTTTTCTGTCGTTGATGGAGCAGAAGAATCTGATTTTGTTATTTCAGTCTGTGAAGACATTGATTCCTTCATTCCTGTTGCTTTTCCTGTCTTCGTTTTATTATAAGAGATCTTTGTAACATTGGATTGATTTAGATTGGATTGATTTTTCATATTTGATGAACAAGTTAAATTTTCTCCTCTAATAACATGACGTTCCATCAATGGTTCTAATAATTCAGTACAATTAAATTTATCAGATTGCGATCTGAAATTTGCACCACCTTTGATGACTTTCAATTTTTCGAAAGTTACTTTATGGAATGTACCGTCAATTTGAATAGCACCACCAATAGTATGGATTGATGGTAAGAAATCCATGTTTTTCAAATTATCGTTGTTGATTATTAGTAGACCACCTTCGATATGTGTTAAATTATTGCAATTTACATCTTTTAAGTTATCGTTATCGATAATAGCAACAGTACCTACCACTTTCTTTAGCTTTGTTAAATTTATTTGGTCAATTGAATTTTCGATAATATCTAATGATTTGTTAATATATTCTAAATTGTTTAAATTGAACGAACCTGCATTTCTGATTGATAGATCCCCAGTAGATGATAATTTTGCAAAATTGACTTGAGCTTGGTCTGCATTTGAATAAATGTGTAGTTTCTCATTGACGATATCAACATGTAAGTCAATGTTTGCTAAATATCTGTTATTATTGATTTCCAAAGTGTTTACTTTTTTAACATTTTGAAATGATTCAATTGATTGAAGAGATGTATCGGAAATTATTAGCTTATCTAGTTGTTCGATGTCTCTATTGATATTAATATCCTTTAATAATGGCAATGTAACAAATTCAATATTATGAACATTTTGTAAAGATGGAACAGTGATTGAAACTAACGACGTCAAATCCTTAATTTTAATTCCTCCACCGATTGTATCTAATCTTGGTGCATTCAAGGAAATGATTTGTGAACAATCGTGAACGGAAAGATCACCATGTATCTTCTCGATGTCACTTAAGTCAACATACTTATCCTGATAATCTTTTAATATTTCAACATTGCCTACAACCTCATGGCATGTTCTAGCTAGAATATTAATCTCATCTTGATTATTCAGCTCATGATTCTTCTTGTGACATAGTTCTTGGTTATTTGGAATTGTACTCATTGCAATGACTTCAGCTTCTGAGATTTTACCAATCAGTTCATGATTTAAAAGGTACGATGCAAAAGCGCTTGTGATTAGTAAAGAATTTAAAACAAAAATATTGTACTTTAGTTTCATTATTAAGTAGTGGTTGTTATTGTGAATTATATGCTTAAAATAGAGATTGAAGAAGTTAAAATCAATTGAGTTTTATTGTGTAACCCATTTTATATACTGTTAGAAAAAATAAATGAGTTTTTACATTTTGTGTCAAAATTTACCGTTTCGGTAACCCTGAAAAAAGATGCCACTTCTAATTTCAGAGTAAACAAAAAATGGAAAATGATAAAAAGAAAGAACAGAGGTTTACAATTTATATAGAATTTTAATTATTTATTCATTAGATAAGTATTTATACGTTCCATCCTTAACATAATTTCTTCCATAAAGACTTCACTTAAACCTGGAACATTTTGTTCAGTTTCGTTAAATTTTTGTAAAAGGTCAATTACTCTTTGTTTAGTCTCTGTATCCTTAGCTCTATCACCCATTCTTAGTAAACAATACGAGATAACATTTTTAAAATAATCTAAATTTGTTAATTGGTTGTCTTCATTGTTATTAATATTTGTATCTGAATTTTCCTCTGAATCAATATCCATCATACCTGAATTTAATTCATATGGATTATATTGCTTTAATTTTTTAAATGATCGTTGAGTATCTGATTCCTGAGTAATTGGTGTTATAGTTTCATTATTCATGATTTCTGTAATAGGACTCCAATTA
Organism: Maudiozyma turicensis; assembly: GCA_003708545.1. Taxonomy (NCBI): domain Eukaryota; kingdom Fungi; phylum Ascomycota; class Saccharomycetes; order Saccharomycetales; family Saccharomycetaceae; genus Maudiozyma; species Maudiozyma turicensis. The sequence goes on from PPOO01000847.1 coordinate 28,168, forward strand.
TTATCTGTATCAGATGTAGTTGTCTCTGTAGTTGCTGTAGTAAGTTCTTGCAAAGGTGAATTATCGTTTATTGAATTAAAATCCCAAATCAATTCCTTTGATTGAGTCAATGTATTGTAGAATTTGTCCTTGATTGAAAATTTTGGTTGTCTATTGAATAAATGAGTATCTCTTACCTTGATTGATTGACAAATGTTGACATCTTCTTTAATATCATTGATGTGATCCATATAGAATTCAATGAAATCTGATTTAATTAAAGTTGAAGTTTTAGGTCTTTCGAATGGATCCTTAATTAAACATAATGATATGAAATCCTTTGTGAATGAATTGAACATTCCATGAAGTCTTGGAGATTTTCTTTTCACTAGATGTGCAATTACTTTCATTGGTTCATATTTGGATAAAGGTGGCAACCCCTTTAATAATTCATAAGTTGTAATTCCAAGAGACCAAATATCAGCTTTCTCATCATAACCATCATTGAAATCCTTGCTAATGACTTCAGGAGCCATCCAATATGGAGTTCCAACAAATGTGTCTCTTTTCAAAGTTGAAGTAATCTTCCCACTGACTCCAAAATCTCCGATTTTAATTTGTCCCTGATCAGTCAATAGGATGTTAGCAGCTTTAATATCTCTATGGATTCTTTTCTGATCATGTAAATATTGTAAACCGTATAGAACGTTCCTAATGATAAAAGATACTTTAATATCTGGCAATCCTGTCTTGTAACAATATTTGATCAAGTCTGCACATGAACCACCTCCACAATATTCCATAATGATCCACATCGAGACATCTTCAATGACGGTATTGATATAGTTAATAATATACGGGTTTTTAAGTTCTGCCAGAAAGAAGATTTCTTGTGCCAACAAGTCTATATCCTCATCCGTATACTCTAGATTGACTACTTTGATTGCTACTAGATTACCTGTTCTATTATCCTGTGCTTTATAAACATCGCCGAAATTTCCACGACCTACACATTCTTTAATCGAATAAATTTGAGTTGGGGAGACGAATTTGTTCATTATTGATGACTCGGTGGATTCCTTTGATGAATGAGTAAATGATATTAGTAATTATAATTAATTAGGTAGTATTATATATATATATATATATGTATATTAATGAATGTTGTGTGTGTGTGTGTGTGTGTGTGTGTGTATGCAAAATGATATTTTCTTTTTCTGGTTGCAATTTGTGACGCTGACGTCGGTGCGAAATACGAGATCAGATGGGAAGAGGTGTAGTAATTTTAATGAATGAGATATTTATTACACTGGTGCAGTAGTAGTAGTTGTCGTTGTCGTTGTTGTTGTTGTTGAATTTGAGTTATTTTTTTTAGTTGATCTTTTCAAAGATTTATGCATTGATATTATATTTTGTGAAGTCTTTGGAATATTTGCTAGTGACCATCTTTTCATTGAATTTTTACGTTTCTTTTGGTCGATTGACAATGATCTGATTACTGGTAAAGTACTGTCGTCGCTGTTGATTGTAGGTTGTGACACTGGCGGACTCTTGTCAATTGACAAGAACACGTCTCCATATATGTCTAATTTGGTAGTCCAAAATTCCAGAGCTTGTTTTGGCCATTTATCCTGTTGTGGAGATTGTGTTGGGATATTATTATCAATAATTAAATCATTAATTAATAAAAATTCTGTGATATTGAAAATAATTGTACCATCATCTTTATGTACATTGTGTTTCAACGAGTATTTAAACAATGAGACATATTTATTATTATCCTCATTTTGTTCATTATATTGTTGTGATAATTTTCTTAAAGATTTTTTACTTTGAGCAATAATTTGTTGTAAATCAACAATTTTCTCATTATGTATACCTTTAATCAGGCGCTTGAGACTTGTCTCGTAATCCAAACCATTATCCTTAACGTATCTTCTATGAAGGTATTTATCTCTAATGAATGACAGTCTCTGAGAATCTGTTGCATCTGAATCAATCTTCTCCGTTGAAGAAATCAATTCACATTCATATATTTGATTAACGTAATCATTTCTCAAATCATGCTTAATCAAATATCTCAACTCTTTATCCTTAAAGGTATCCAAAGTCAGGGATCTAATCTTTGAAATATGAGTCCCCAATGACCGATGAACCCCTGAACATTTAATACATAGGATACATAATAAATTAATAGAGATCCAATCTACTGTTTTTTTAGAACCACAGTCACAACATCGCAGGTTTGATACATGTATGGATTGGACCCTTTTCAACAAATAATTGTCTGTTGAATCTATATCTTTATGTATTGTATGTTGTTGATGTAACTTTGAATGCGATAAAATTGATGACGAAGAAGATGCTTGTGGTGATAATGAAGTAAATAACGGAATATGAGTAATTTTTTCAAAAGATCGAGATTTATGTTTATTTTTAATTGAATTATGCATCTTTGAATCGCTGAATCGTTGGTTATAAAGATATTTGAATTGATATTGTTATAGTCTTTCTGTGATATTGGGTTAGTGTCCTCTTATACAATTTTTTACTCACTGTGAGAAAAGAAACTAAAAATGCAAGAAAAAACTTTTTCGCTCTCTGCGAGAGAAGAACGAAACAAACCCTAACGTGTCAACAACTTAGGGCACAGATAATAAATTCGAAAGAAAGTGATATTAAATTACATAATTATACAATAGAGATAGTCGTTATTTATATTTTATTTAAATATATTGTTCAGAAGATGAAAAACACATGGCGATGCAGTCCTCTTTTAAATAACTTATAATAAGAAAGCGACACCAGCAGCTAAAGCAGCACCGAAGGTACCGACGTTCATGGAGTTAGCGATAGCGGCACCGGTGGAGATCTTAGATTTAGAAGTGTGAGTACCGTTAGTAGTGTTGGAGGTGGTGTTAGCGGTAGTGTTGGCAACAACGGTAGAGTTAGAGACGGTAGCATTGGAGACACCTTGAGCGGTGACAACAGAGGCAGCTAAAGCAACGGCGACGACAGATTGGAATTGCATTTTTTTAGTTCTTCTTTCTTTCAAATGAAACGGAATATGTATGTGTAAGTATTAGTAACTGACGATATTAGACGGTTTCAACCAAGGGAAAATACAAGAAACAAATAAAATAAACAAATGAAATTTAGAATAATGAATTGTTGCTTCTTATATAAGATAAATTTCCCTGTGTTTATCAATTTATCAATTTATCAATTTATTTATTTGTTCATGTATCAATATTGACACGGAGGGTGGAAAGGTAAACAACAACACTTTTTGGCAGAGAGACAGACGGAGAACTGAGAACTGAGAATGTTGCTGAAGCTGTGCGCAGCTGTCTCCCGGCGAGACGTCCGTGGCCGGCTGCGGCGGCGTCTGTGGGTGTTCCGGATTGGGACAGCGCGTCGTCACCGCGCGCAGACGGGCGCGCACGCCTGCCAATTTTTCCTCTATTGCAGCAGCAGTTACGCGACTCCTCTCTGTTTCCAGCCACCCAGTGCAACCGCTGCAGAACGCGTAACATCCCTGCCCGCCACAAATAAAATCCTGTGTTCCGTCGTTTTTCGTGTTTTGCCGTCACTTCCCACGGCGCCGTGTCCCTGCCGCCGTTGCAGCCCGCGACAGGTCTCCCCGGCGGGAGAAAAGCAGGAAATGTGTGAAGAGAGCGGTGCAAGAGACCAGAATAGAGTGTATTGAGTAGAGTAGCAAGAATAGCATGAATAGCATGAATAGCATGGATGTAAGGGAAAGTTGACACCCGATTGTTTCTGTTGTTGTTGTTATTATACACACGTACATACTTAGATCCATGATATACTTTCCATATACTATATATCCATATTTAGAAGGATATACCAGCGTGTTGTTTATACTTGTTTTAAATTGCGGGGGAACAGTATTCAGACAAAGTTATAGTGTCTTTCTTTATCCTTAAAACATGGAATTTTGGGATTGGTTATTAGTATTCGTCGCAGTATTCGTACCGCCTGTTGCTGTGCTGTTGAAAAGAGGTCTATCAAGGGATTTATTATACAATATCTTATTAGCAATGTTTGGTTTCTTCCCAGGTTTGATTCACGCTTTATATATTATTAGTACTCATCAACAAACTACAATTAGTACAAGAAGAAAGAAAAATAATCACAACCATTCGATCGTAAGAGATGAACAAGAACCATTATTTCATAGAACTCAAAGGTATGGTTCTGTATAAGATATTATATAATATCTAAGGGTGTTTCCGTGCAAAGTGATGCCCTTTTCCCCCCACTCTTTCTCTCTTTTCTTTTTCTCGCCACACTCAATGCATTTTTTAGCCTGTGTCTATATTTTGGAAAATAAAAAACATTTCTCTTTTGACTGATGAAAAGGAAGAGTGATCGATGAGCTACTGAATAGGTTTCCTCATTTTGCTAAATTACAATATTTAACACAGCTCAGTTATATATATACATACACACGCACAATACTTTAAGATGGATTTACTAGGTGATATCGTGGAAAAGGATCCGTATAATGATAATGATAAAGTGATTCCTCATAATACAGTTAATGGATTCCCAAAATTATATAAGCCTAAAAAAATTTCATCATGGAAACAAAGATTACAAGATAAGAAAAGACAGGAATCCCAAGAGAAAGCGTCCGAAGCTGAATCGATTCATTTGGATAATTTGAAAAAAATGAATGATATGACAGAAGAAGAAATCTTAAAGGAGCAGAAAGAATTATTAAATTCTTTAAATCCAAAACTTATTCAGAATCTTTTGAAAAATATTAATCAAAGAGCTGAAAGGGACGGCAATCCAATGTTTGCAGAAATTGAAGGTGCTTCAGGTACTTGGGTAGGTGGATTTAATGAAAATTTGAAGAATTTACCAAGTTTATCGAATGATCAAGTTAATGATTCATTAGATATTGTTCAACCCATGAAACAATTGACAGTTGATTCTCCTCCTTCTTCCTCAGAGGAAGAAGAAGACGAAAAAATTGCATACCCTCCCTTGGATGATGACGACGTTGCTCCTTTAGATTATCAAATGGCTCAAGCAATCGATCATTCAACTAACGAAGATTTATTAAAAGATGTACATTTCATATCTCCTCATAACCATAACCATACACATGACGAAGAAACACCACTAGATATTAATGATCCAGATTTTAATGAAAAATTACATCAAAAGTATTTCCCAAATTTACCAAAGGATATTGATAAATTGAAATGGATGGATCCCGTCACAACAACAGATCCTATCAATTCTGTAATTGATAGTGTAGCTGACATAAGGTTCGATTTCAATGGGAATTTAGTTCCACCAACACGTGAAATCGATTCAACAACAATATCAGGTTTACATCATCATTCGCAGGATCCACAATTAGCAGGTTATACATTACTTGAATTAGATCATTTATCAAGATCAACTTATCCATCGCAAAGATCAATCGCTATTCAAACATTAGGAAGGATTTTATACAAATTAGGCAAACAGACATATTATCAATTGATACCAGAAATTGATTCACAAACTTATAAAGAAGATGGTTCAATTGCAAATGTAATGAATAAAATTTATTCAATGTTTTGGGATATGTTAAAAGAAATGGGTACAATCAATTGGTTAGAATTTACATCGATTGAAAAAAATACAAGAAATATTTCGGTAAGAAATTATGCAATCGATGCATTATGGTTGTGGAAACAAGGTGGTGGAGATTTTCGTATTAAGGAAAATAGTTAGTATGTAATTCGTATCATTATCTATTCATATACCAATGGTTTTTTTAACTGGGAATCAAATAGTTTTGTCTTTTTAAAAACTAAAAAGAAACTAAGTAATGAATAACGTAGAGTGAAAAATAATCATTTTCTTCTTTTATAATATCCAGTAGTACAATGTTTAAACCGTTTAAATCCCCCGAGAAGGAAGTGATTTATAAATCGAATAAATATCGTATAGTGCAATAGCCATTCATCAATTGAATCGCAGGGAAAAGTACAACAAGTACACCCCTAAAAGTTAGTTTGAAGAACTCAAACAAATAACCAAAGTTGTATCCTTTTATGTGCCTATCCCAAGATTCAACATTAACAACAAATAAAACATATGCAACACACTGATCTTCATGGATCCACAAACCTTGCCTAATCACAGATATCTTCGTTAAAAAGTTAAATAAAGAAGAAAGAAATACCTTCACAACACACCATTCATCCCACCTAATTCCCAAACCGCAGTCTTTCTTTTTTTTAATGATGACGAAATTGCAAATGCTCGATCTTTGCATAAAGACACATTCATTAAATATGGATGAAGAATATAGATACTCTTCCATTTAACAAACTTAAGACATGCAAACGCTGAGTATGAAAAAGAAGGTATAGAGTACTCTCTATACAGTCATACTCGGCTAGGTCCTCTGAGTGGAACTATAATCTGTTGTGAAAAAGTTTCTTGTTGTCTCTGTTTATATAGTGCGATGAGGTGAAAATTTTTTTCTTCTTTCAGTCGGCCGTCACGTTGAGAACACAAGAGCTGACATCGACGAAGAGAACATTGCAACAGTTAGGGCTGCTGACAAGGAAGATATTGACTTGAAACTACTTTTCATTACAAATGATCATTCGGTTAGCTGTAATCAACTAATGGAATTGGATCTATGTTCTATATGGGCTTGGTGATATGGTACCGGTATGGAAAAAATTGTATGTAAGTTATATTTATTAGTTTCAAGCATCGAGGTAGCATTTTTTTTTGGTATTTTTCCAAGGGTAAAACAATTTGTAATGATCTTAACAGTCTCATCACTTACAATGTAGGCTTCTATATCAATGTCTATATTTACGTATCCGTGAGTAAATGTGTCTATGTATCCTGTTTACGGCCTTTTGTTTACTACGCGAAAGTATATAAATAAAGATGCTTGCAACGATCGGTAAAAGTAAACAAACAAGCAGAAACTATTTCAACTGAAGAACGTCATCACAAGAGGATGAATTATATCAATACTGAGGAATATTTGGAACAAATCAATACGTTAACTGCAGAGAATGATAAAATCTCGAATGAGAATTTAATTGAACAGAAAAAACGATTCCAGGATCTAAATACTGATCTTTTACAATCTATTCAATTATTAGTTAGTGACTACCCTGAGTTAGTATCTATAATTGACAAAAATACAAGTTCAAGCAATGATGATGATGGATTCATTGATTTTGAATGTTTAGACGATAAAATCATCGATTTCAACAAGATTATCTTATCGCTAAGAATGATTTATCTGGAGCAAGAATCATTAGATAATTTCTTACGGTATACGATTTCTTCAACTACTAAGGAATTACCTATTACGTCGATAGAGGATCCTAAATTGTTAGCTGTTGAAGAAGAAGTCAATCATTTAGAGAATGAAGTCATTGTGACAAGACAAACAGAGTTAAGTGATATAAAGAGAATGATCTCGGAGAAGAGTGGCATGATGTTTAATGACGATTGTAAAATTAAGGAATTATGTATAGATACTAGTGAACAGATTGAAGAATGTGAAAAAATATTGGAAGAGATCGATACATTGCAACGTGCCAAGAGGGAGAAAGGTAAACGTGAGAGTCAGGATAAAATAACAAAGATATCAAAGACGTATGGTAAATGGCAAAATATCAAACGATTAGAATCGACAAATGAGAATTTGTTAAGACAAATCGAGTCATGTATCAAACAGAAGAAATCCATTGGGGACGGTGAAGTTACCGAAAGAGAATCGATCTCACAATCTTCAATAATGATTAAATACAAAGCTGTTAATGTATTGATTAAATTATTACAAAAGGAGCTTTTACCAAGATTGTATTCAAATATTCAAAACATTGAGATTGATTCAATAACGAATAGCATAACGATGCAACGAATCGGTACTGATACAACGGAAACAATTCGACTTCAATTAGATAACTTGTTTGCGTTAAGTCAAGTTGAAATTAGTACGAATTCCTTATTGGAAAAATCATTAATGCAGCAATTTTATGGGGAATGCAATATATATAAGATTATAAAATATATAGACGAATCAGGGGATCATTGAGCTAAATTTGGTTTTGAATTTGATTTTTATCATGTAAGAATGCTCCCATTGAACCTAAGTAACCTTCATGTCTTAAGAAGAAAGCCTTTTTAGTACCATCTGACCAAAAATTTATTGCATATGACAAAGTATTCATTGTTGTTAAATGACCACGGATATATGACCCACCGAAATATATTCTTTCTACGTTATGTATCTTTGCTTGTAAATAAGCGATTTGTCCTATATTATTTGATACAGCGTATAATAAACTTTTTGATATATCTTTATTATTGAATTCGGGTAAGAATACATTGTTGTAATTTGTTTCTTGTTCTTCGGGTACAGTTGGGCTCGTGGTATGTATACTACTTGATCTTGAACTTGATTGACTTGATTCGCTTTCATTAGTTTGTAAATTATTTTCATTTCTTTCACCTTGAAAGACTTTCCCGAATGAACTTGCAATACTAGATGCTTTCAAACCTATCTTTCCATAATCTGTCCCGTAGATGTCACCTACCAACATGTCTACGTTGGTGTTATCACCTTCTTGAGCCCATTGTAACATTTGATCATAACTTTTAGCTCCTGTAATTAATGATAGTAAACCCCATAGTGTTCCACCACCTAAGGATGAACCACCTACTCTTTCGAAATTATTTGGACCGGTGACCTTTAAGATGGATACCCCTGAGCCAATGTTAACTAACATACACGGGTATGCTCTATTACATGTATTATTGTTATTATCCTGACTTGAACTATCAATTGGTAACTCGCCATCATTTTCATTATAAGTGAAAACCTCTCCATTAATTTCATGAATAAAATAATCCAAACCATTAATCAAACATTTCATTTCATCCAATTGTATAATATGCACGCCTAGGGACCCGAATTCATTATCCAATAACGATTTAAATTTAAATGCTCCACCACCTGTAGCAATCAATATTGAATTTGAATAAATTTCATCATTATGTTTCCTTATAATCCTATGAATCAATTGAATCAATTGCTCGATATGTTCGGTCTCTATAGTCTTGAATTTCAAAGTATGACTAAAACTGGATAAATATATCACTTTTGCTAATGTTCCACCAATATCTACCGCTATGGTAAAATGTGAATCCTTAGTATTGCTAACAGGGTATGAAATCTCTTTAGTATAGTAAACCATTGGGTAGAGCGACAGCGACAGCGCAGAGGGCAGAGAAAGCAGCAAAACAGCAAGTTGTATCACCGACTTTGTAGTGACAACAGCAATAACAACCTATATGCTTACTCATCCCGTATATATATATATGTATATATGTAAGTTGTGATTACCGATGAATGAAGATCTTCATCGTTCACCGTTGTTGTTAGTAATTGCTCATTCAATGAAATTTCAGCTGGCTTGCCTCCCGCGGCAACTTCTGCGCACACGACTGTCGACCACCGAGTCACACCGTCGAAGAGACGGCAACTCTGCAACACGCAGCAGCACTCAGCACTCAACCGAACCGAACTGAAACCGAAGGCTGAACGGAACGACGAGGCGAGCCCTAACTGGCAGAGACCACCACATAGTGGAGTCACGGATTAGGGTTGCAACAATACTTTTGAACGACGGCAGCGTGTGCGGGTGTGAGTTAACTCCGATACAGATCGGCTGTTATTTCCGATATAGCTTTATACGAGGGCAGGGGCATCCACCCACACACATACATAAGCGTATGCCAGATACAAACTTGCAAGTTCTTTCTGCAACATGGTATCCTCGTCATAGTGTCAACCACTATGACCAGATACCGTCCTGTTGATATCTCATTCTGCTTCTTCACCCTCAACCCTGGTGCTTACTGGGGGGGGGCTCGCCCTCGACTGACCAATCAGATCAGAGGACGCCCTTACAGTGCAATGGATATATCGCGGACCACACAGCAAAGCAGAAAAATCGTTTCACCGCAGGGACCACCGCACTGTGCCGGTATATGGCTCTGCGCATACAATTTCCAGGTTTCCATCAGGAGCACCAATTTCAATATATAAAGGAGACAGCCTGTTTGAGACAACAACAACAACAACGACAACAAATTATATATTAAATCAAGCTACTCATACACCCATATATACATATACACACTCATACACCGCTTTCAAATATGCCACAATCCTTCACATCCATTGCCAAAGTAGGAGAATATATCCTTAAGAGTCCTGCATTATCAAAGATCTGTGTACCTGTTGCTCAGCAATATGTGAAATTTGCAGGTTATAGAAAATTAGGTTTAACATATAATGATTTAATCGCTGAAGAAAACCCTATTGTACAAACTGCTTTGAAAAGATTACCAGAAGATGAATCTTATGCAAGAAATTATAGAATCATTAGAGCTCATCAATCTGAATTGACTCATCATCTTTTACCTAAAAATGAATGGATAAAAGCTCAAGATGATGTTCCTTATTTATTACCTTACATTCTAGAAGCTGAAGCTGAAGCTATTGAAAAAGCTGAACTAGATAATTTAGAAATTGTCAAGAAATAAATAAAACTTTAACAATAACAATAACAACATCCATTAATACTAGTACATATACAAACACATATATATCATTGTTCTGTCTGTATCTTTCTACATATATTCCTTATTTATTTATCTATTTATTCAATATTTTTTAAAAAACATTCACTTATTCCGTAACATTTCGATTGTATCTTTTAATATTATCATGCCTGTTCATTTCATTAGAATATTTACTATTATATTATATATATATATATATATATGCTTGTAGTATACATTGCAGAGTTCATTTCATAGTACATATTCATGTACCAGTTGTTTATATTTCGGCCAACCTTTTAAATTATCTAATTTTTCATTTAATTCAATAACATCCTTAGTTGGAACATACCTATCTGTAACGAAATCCATATCTTCAGCTTTAACAAATTTATCACGTTTATAAATCCACCAAATTAAGTAACATACAGGGAATACAAACAATTCAAGATAGACTGAAAAGAAATTCTTTGTATTCCATGGATCAAATGCTGACCAACCTTGTACCAAAATAATAAATGAAACAAAAATAACAAGGATCCATGGACCCCAAGGGTATGTCCAATTTACAAATTGTAATTGATCAGTCAAACCCTGTGCTTCCAAACCTTTTCTAAATCTGATGGAAGTAATACCAATACATAACCATGCGATTTGATTGGAGACACCGACAATGTTTTGTAACCAAGTCCATACTTCACCAGCACCGATAAAACTCGATCCAAACGCCAATAGACCAATCAAAGAGGTACAAATCACAGACACGTATGGAACTTTGTAACGATTAGTCTTACAGAATATCTTTGCGGGTAACATACCTTCGAGGCCCATATTGTACATGACACGAGAACCTGCAAACAATGCATGATTACATGCACTGATTACACTTGTCATAATCACTGCATTCATGAATGAACCAGCCGATTTGGAACCTGCCATTTGAAATACAATTGTGAAACTCGAAGTTATGACGGAACCAGAAGAAATACCTGGATAATCATATGGAACATTCATTGCGATGAAGAAAATGGAACCCACATAGAAAATTAAAATTCTCCAGAAGACTGTACGGATAATTTTTGGTGTATTACGTATTGGATTCTCAGTTTCACCATTGGTTAGAGTAATGGATTCTGTACCACCATATGCAAAGGATGCAGAAACAAACAGGGATGCAAAACCTTTGAAACCGGAAACGAATGGAGCATCGCCATGAGTCCAATTCTTGAAACCAATGTATTCATGTTGAGGATTATGACCGACATTAACTACAATGGATAAAATGAAAAAGATTACAATAGCAATGACTTTCAACATAGCTAACCAATATTCGGTTTCACCATAGACTCTAACATGGATAACGTTTAAACATAGTACCAGAAACCAGAAAAGTAACGAAGCTGCCCAATATGGAATCCCTTATCACTTGTCTTCCAATAATCCATTACTAATTGTAACGCGGTTAAATCCGATGCGACAGAGACGGCATCATTAAACCAATAATTCCACATCAAAGCCATTGCAAATGATTCAGAACCGAATTTCTTTGCATAGGATACAAAAGAACCAGAGATTGGCATAAATGTTGACATTTCACCAAGACTTAACATTGTTAAATATACAACTATACCCATAATTGTATAATTCATAAATAACGAAGCGGGCCCACCTGTCGCTAAGGACTTAGATGTGGATAAATATAGACCAGTACCAATGATACCTGCGATACTAATTAAGGAAACATGGCGAGGTTTCAAAGCACGTTGTAAATCCTCACGGATATGTCCCTCGGGATCCTCTTCATCAATATTTGCTAGATTGTCAGGTAGTGGTTCCGCTGTAGTATTGACCGAATCGTTTAAATCATAGATGTGATTCTTATCCTTATATTCTTCCCATTTCCCATTTTCTTGGGATAGATGTATTATCTCTTCTTCCTCATATAACGGAGGAGTCTGTGACATAATTTTTTTTTAGTAAATATGTTGAATATTACAAAAGTATTAATATTTTTATTAAAAGTTGAATTGCTGGTTTCTATATAACACACAAACAAGAAGAAAAGAATTAATAATATGTGATAAGATTAAGAAATATACCATTGCTCTTATTTATATAATTTGAAGTGATTTAGCTTCATATGGGGAGTGTATCAGCAAAATATATGGTGATTATGTAATAAAATTTCGAGAGAGGCAGAAAACTTTTCAGTTCCAAATTAAAGCCTTATGAAGGGCTAGCACAGTTCCTGGAACTTGGAAGGACAAATAGTGTCGTTGTCGCTTACTGCAACTGGCATCATCCCCTGCCAAAGATGGGCACGATCGCTTTCTTGCTTTTTTCACCCTGTCGCAGTTTTCATTTCTCTTTTTGTCTCGAACGGCGATTTTGGTATTGTGTACTGGGTTGTGGGGAACACAGAACCCTGAGCAGGGAGCGGTCCTGTGACAACAGGGAGGATCTGTACGACCCGTTGTTACTGCTTATGTAATGGCCATGACGCTTGAATTTTCCAGTTTTCGCCTTGTCTCCAGCGAAGCGGTTACACAGTTTTTCTTCTCTTTCCTAGACACACGGAAAGTGCAAAAACTGTTGGAAAAATGTGCCAATCTCACGTGACTGTGGGTGCCCGGCGGGGTAAGACAATTTTGCAAGGCCGACGAATATTTTTCATTAATACACCATGCATTATAAAGAGGACGTATTAGCACAAGAATAAGAGCATATTGTTGCCAGTTTCGACTGTTCAGCTGTCAGGGGAGGAGGTACTCACGCACACACATATATAAAGGCACGCCCCAGATCAGAGACACTATGACTGAGAAAAGAGGCACTGTGGTGACAAATGCATTTCTTTTGCTGACTATCACATATATTATGGTGAACGTCATTAATGATGGATACAGTGGCATCACTAGACTCTATGAACAATGGGGAAATGCATTACATATCGGATTAGCATATTTTGTTTATCAGCTAACTGATGACGTCCCACATTTGGTCGCAGGGAGATCTCCGGTTAGTGAGATGACTCCCGAGGGGAAACGTATCAATAAACCAATATCTAGATCAGAAATTCCAAAATTTATGACTACTAGAGTAATGAATCATTTATCAAAGACAATCTTTGTAATTATTTTCAGTCAACTTATATTATATGTTTATATAAGATTAAATTAAAATTTATGTACTTGATTTTTAGAATAACCTAATTCTTTCAAACATCCGGTTAACGAACCTTGGATCAAGAGATTTTTTTTGTCACCACACATTGCCTTCATGAAACCAGTTGGACCACAAACAAACACCTGAGTATTTTCTGTAGCAGGTGGAATATTATCCTTCAAGAAAGTCTTGTTAATATTACCAACATGTAACGCATTTGTCCCTAATTTCTCTGGGGACTCACTAACAAAATATTCTACTTGAAATTTATCTGGGTGCATCTTTTGTAAATTATCCAATTCTTTCTTCAATGGAATATCATTAATAGTCTTATTACCATATAATAATTTGATTTTGGTATTATTATCAGGTGAAGTAATTACATTTGAAGCTAATTGATATAATGGTGTTATACCACTACCGGCACCTAGCAAAGTAACAGAATCGAATTTATTTTGTTCATATTTATAAGTTGATACGGGCCCTCTAAATTGCATTGTATCACCTTCTTTCAAATTGAAAAAATGTCCTGACATTTTACCATTTGGCAAATGTTTGATTAATAATTCAATGGTATCATCTGAATCAATTTTATTGATTGGTGTATATGGTCTAATGACACGTTTACCACCATCAATATTACGAGAGGCTAAAATCATTGATGTCAATGTTAATCCACTCTTTCCTGGCGTTTCAGGTAATTTAAATACAAACCGTTTAGTATCATGAGTCTCCTGAATAATTTTAACAACAGGTAAATTCACAGGGGATATAAATCCATTGAATACAGAACTTTGAGGAGTACGACGGGCCTTGCAGGCAGTAATTGCAATCCCACCAAGTACAATTGAACCAGCTAACCATGACATTGTTGATTTTTGTCTTAAAAAAATATTATTATTCATTTTCGAGTGTCTTTATGCTACCTGGGAACTAAATAACTGAAAATAATAATCATTCCCTTTGAAGAGAAAGTCTCGAGCTTATATATGTTGCCAAGAAGTCTCGATATCCCTTTATATATTTTCCGTTGTCTATAGGATCTCACTTAGTTAATCAATACAACTAGCGGATATAAACCAAATTGTACTACGTAATCCGCGGCTATAAAGGAACTATCGTTGTTTCGGATTCAGTTGCCTCGGAATTAAACATGATTAGGTTCCCTCCGCAAAGCATACACTGAAAAAAAAGAAATTCGTCGATTGAGTCGGAAAATTACAACGGCGAGCTATTTCCGTCCCTTTTTATATCCGTGGAAATAACAACTATCACCAATAGATAGTCATAGATTGATATACGTGTAACAATGCTCCGGTGATCATATAAACAGATATGGAAGAGTTTATTTCAATTAGCTAGATTAGATTGTTTCATATTAAAATGTGAAATTGGCCGAGTTGAGTATCAAGTATTGATTGAATTCACAACTGTTTAGTATAGTTTGCAAACTTGGATTCCCATAGGAAACTATAAAACTACAGCTCCAGACGATTAGATAGATAATTTCATTCGTAACACTCAAACAATTGTATCATATGGACACCTCATGCCCTTACTTCAAAACTTCTAAACCTAACTTTATAGTACATATTCAATATAATGAACTGCGTCGTACAATTATTGCGCTCCATCTTGTGCCTAAACCTTCTTAAATCTTTTGTAAATCAGCACAAATACTTCAGCTAAGTAGGTGAAACTCAGAAAAAAATTCGATTTACTCCCCTTTTTCTTTTTTACTTTTTTCCGATTTTAGTGAATGTGCTCTATCTGAAAAATTATCAGATACATGGCTGAAAAAGTTTCACTGGATATATAAAAGAACAAGTTACCGATCCCTCTTCACAAACTAATAAGGTTTGCGTAAAAACCCAACACAACAACAATTTAAATGGGTTTAGTTACTAAATTGAAAAAATCCGTCTTGAAAGAGGACAGATTACGAATTGAAAAGACAAGTGAAAAGGATATCCCTGATTTCTTACATTTTACTACAGAGAGACATCTACCAATTGCGCAATTGTTTGGTGATATTAATCGTGTAATCTTCCCATCGGTACAATCATATGATGTATTTAAAGAAGCTAAAAAATTGCATCCCTCGTTCTTATCGGATAAAGAAGGTGTAGGGATCCCCTTATTTAGAATTCATGGTGTCGATTTTAATCAATCTAATTATGTTAAGGACAACAGAGAATTAGTCTATAGAATCTTTTCTTATGAATTAAGAACCTCTGAAGAAGTACCCCCTTATATGGAAGGAGACATTGTTTTGAAACATGATGATGTCACACTTTATAAATGTGTTTATTGCGAAATATTTAAACGTAATTCTGCCGGTGGTACTACATATTTTATGGAATTTAAGGATGATTCCTTAGGTGAAATACCAATGACACATAGATACCAATATAGAGATATGGATACAAACGTTTATAACTGGAACTTTAGATGGCATGTTAAATTTAGTCCAATTATTGAAAATGATCATTATAAATTAGGTTACTTAAATCCGAATACTGTTTCATTATTAGATAGCCCTGAAGTTGCAGAGGATAAAAAACTATTAAAAATACCAAAAGATGAAAGATATAAATTAGTATTTGGCCATTATACATCCGAGGACAGCGATTTTTTCCCAAAATCAATTATCAAAGTCGCTGATTTTATAATTGGTGAAAAGGAAACCGTTCCTTCAATGGGTATTCGTAACGTCCCAGTTTTAACAAAGATATTTGCATGCCAATGTCTATTGATTCACATTCTTGAATTGGAAAAAAGATCTGGTGAAAGAACAATTAGTGGACCTTATAATTCCCCATTCATTATGATGTAGATATGTAATTATATATTCAAATAAAAACAAACAAACAAATTTATGTACACACCCTCTTTTATTTTTTAACTATTCAGAATAAAGTCCTAAATAATTACTCTGCTAACTTTGAGTTCTCATGAATTTCTGGAGACGAATCATCTAAATCACCCCATAGGACTTCATATATTTCAGAAAATGCATTCATTTGTAAGAAATCATCTAATGTCGTAAAGACTTCTGAATTAGCATTAGGATTCGACACTGTCGAAACGCTTCCAGAATTATTATTTGCAACCTCTGAATTGGTACCACTAGAAGAAACAGGAGGTGTAAAATTATCCATGAATTTAGTCTTCGTTACTCTATTAACATCTTTCAAAATTTTTGTATGGAGTGGCGAATTAGCTATCTTAGACAACAATATCGTATAGCATGGCGAGTTGATATCTAATATATCTCGACACATAGACTCACTATTTTTATCCAGTTTCGCTAATTCTGATAATAAATACTCTTCAGTAATATTTCTTTTCTCCATGTATATCTGTAAGAAGATACGTGTTAGCACAAATGAAAAATATGTCGGAAGATTTGAACCATTTGTACCTCTAATCGCATCATTTAAAGTTGTAATGGCTGACATTTGACTACACAAACGACTATTATTCACAATTGTACAAACATTATGAATTGTATTGATCATATTACATGCAGGATTATCAATGGAATATATTATAACATGCATGAAAAACATTGTTATCAATTTGCTATATTCAGTATTATAAAACACCGTTTTAATATTTGATAAATTCTGTAATGACTCTGATGAAATTTTGAAAATATCCAGTCTATGTTTTAATATCAATTTTTTTATTAAATTTTTATCTTGAGTCCTTGGAGAATTTGCAAATCGAATTAATATACTTTCGATCATATTGAGTGCCTCCACATTGCAGTACTTCATAGTTAAATATACGTGGAACCTGGGATTTTCTGGAACCAAATCACCTATCTGGGGTTTCATCAATTCATCCAATTTTGCGAATTTCCATATCAGTTGCTCTATCTGACTCAGTAGATCATGTAAAGTCTTTTCAAAAAATGGATATTTGGATGAAAATATTCTATAATCAGTAAATTCGTTGTTATATAATATTGACTGAAATTCTATCGTTATCAATTTTGATAAAACATGTTGCGACACATCAACAAATATCTCATCTGTCACTGATTCGTTAGTAAAATTTACAGTAGTTAATAACATTTCACAACTCATTTGCTCGTTAAGTCCCAATCTTACCCATTCCCTAGGAAGCAGACAAAAGGATATTTTCTCGTCGATCATAAATGGTTTACCGGTACTTACAGATGCCCAACGATCCCACCATACTGATCTCCACCAAAGTAAACGATAGTTGTTAGCCGTTGTTTCATCCAAACCAACATAATATTCCCATCTATTTAAACCAGCAGTGATCAAATTTTGTACAACTATGGATATAACTTCCCTTCCATGACCGTTTTCATCCCTATCATTACTATATCCAATTTGTCCTAACAGCAATATTGAGATTTGAAGATCTGAATGCGTAGATTTTCTTAGAATATGTTCACATTTTTTAGACAAGAGGCTTAAAATATGATCAACTTCATAATAAGATCCTAACATTTGGGGGCTAGTACCTGCTAACGTAGAAAATTTTCTCACATTATCGATTTGTTCATTCAGGAAACTCAATATTGCTTTTGGATCATTGAATTCAATAGTTTTATCCTGAGGCATATCCAGTAATAAAAAATATCTGTTTAACATTCGGTCGACAATATCTTGTTCAGTACATTCCACTGAACCTGGAATATATTCCTCTTTATAAGTTTTCAAAGGATCCTTAATATTTTTGGTTGTTTGATTTGAACAATAATTACTTAAATCAAAGAATCTCATATACAAATAGAATGTCATTTTAACTTTGGAATGATCTAAATTCGAATTGAACAACTTCTTAAACAGCCAGCCAAACCCTTGATTTGTGAGTAGGGATAATGGCGAATACAAACCAAAATAGCCATCCACTACTGGTTTAAGTTCATTTTCATCTATTACAGCATCGATGAATCTGCTAAACCTAATGGGATCAGAATCTAATAATTCTGTTTCAATCGATGCATCCACATCATATTCGGCAACCTTATTTGTTTCCACCGTTAATCTCATGTCATTCCTAAACCCACTTAATTTTGATTGCAAATCGTTTACTAAGGGATCTAATTTTGCTGGATCAATACTCTTCAATTTTGATAGAGCATTGACACATGTCGTTAGAGTCCGTAAATCTTTCCTTATATCGTCCTCATTCTTATATAATGTTGGTCTCAGTGTTCTTCTATCATCAAATGTGCATTCTACTCCAGAATGAGCACAACTTTCACATGGATTCTTACCATTACATTTAATTTTTCTAACTCGACAAGTATTGCAAGCCTTGCTTACTCTTGATGATTTTTTCTTATTTTTATCAATTCTATTATCATGTGATGCGTTCATTATCATTGATATGGTCTAGCAGTTATATGTCTTGCTTTGTTTATCATATATGTCTTGCTTTGTTTATCATATATCAATTGATATTATCTTTCAACTTAGCAAAGTCACCTTTGTGAAGAGAGATTGAATGTTGCGTTATAATAAGACATAGATTGCCTGTTTACTTTGACTATAAATAGGCTGAGCAAACAATTTCAGGGCAGATCCTCGGTAAGCGTATATGGACATTGTAAATAACCAAAACTATTGCGGATAAAATTACAGTTGAGAAACGAAACAAGAAGTAAGATTGACAGCAGTTCATAAGATACTAAAAGTAGGAGAACTTATTCCTTCTGTTTCTTAATATTTTAATATATCTTGATTAAATGCTAAAAAATTGGTACTTAGAAATACTTAGAAATACTTAGAGGTATATACTAACAAGGAATAACTAGAATTTCTGTTACCTGAATGCTACTAAACTGTCTATTGAACGAATTTAGATTTGGCACGTAGAGCACCACCATACTTGTACAAGACAAATGGAACAGCACATAGGAAAATAGTGAAGAAACCGACTATGGTAGAACCCCAACCGACTGGATAACCACCAATAGCTAGGTTGTTGTACATAGCTTGACCGAAAAGTGGCATAGAACAAGCAAATGTGGCACGGAATAAACCATTACCAGCAAAGACAGCAGCAGTGTGATTTGGATAACTGAAAGCTAAGTAAGAGAAAGTAACTTGGAACAAGTTGAAACAACAGATAACAAAGAAAACTTCTGCGATAATTGGAACAATCCAATGAGTAGCAGCAGCCCAACCGAATAAGAAGATAGCTAATGGGAAAAACCAACAAACACCCATTAACAATAATAAGTAAGTTTCTGGAACAAATGTACCATTTTTGAATTTTGGTAATAATACTTTAGCCAAAAAGATTATAAAAATAATAAAGGCAAGAACACCACCAACAGCAAAACCCATAAATGCGACACCTAGTTCAATTAGAGTAAAGTTGTAAATACCAACGAAAACAATTGGGAAGGATTCAAAAAATAAGTAAAAAGAGCCGTAAGCTAGACCACAATAAACATCAAATGCTAGAACCATTGGTTCCATTAAAATAATTTTAATTGATGAATACAAAGTAGAACCAATTAAACCCCAGAAACTGGATTCAGCGTCCTTCTTTTCTTGTAAAGAATAATATCTGTCATCACCGGTTTCCTTTCTAATTCTTCTTGCTCTACGAGATAGAATAGAGGCGGCAGAAGTTTCCTTAAAGAATAATCCTAAGACAACCAACGTAAAAGCGGATAAAAATGTTAATAACCAGAAAGCCCATCTCCAGTTCTTAGCAACAACCATAGATGCACCTAATAATGGAGCAACGACAGGTGCGACAATAGCACCTGCGGACCAGAAACCTAAGAAGACTGGAACAATTTCTTGTTTCATGACATCAACAATGGTGGCACCACCAGTAGCTAAAGCTGGAGAACAAAGCACACCTGTAATGAATCTCATCACAATCATACCACCAATATTATGGACGTTAGCAATACCGATTTGGAAGACCATGAAAAGTAATAGGGTTATTATGTAGACTCTTTGACGACCAATTTTGGCGATATCAGTAATTGGTGACAAAACAATTGGACCAAGACCATAACCTAGAACATAAAGAGATAGATTTAAAGTAGCGACAACATGTCCAACTTTAAAGTCTTCACGAATACCTTCCTCACCAGGAGTATAGATAGAGGCACCCATGTATGTGACAGCAGTTAATAGCATAATCTGAGTCATTGTAGCGTATTTTTGTGCATTAGACCAATTTTGAGGATTCTCTGGATCATTAGGACCATTCCAATCCACTAGAAATGGGTCTCGCGTGATTTCTTTATCGTTTGTATTTTCTTCATTCTTTGTCATGGAGTTAGTTCCAGAATTCTTTTCAATATCTATATCGGAAGAGTCATCATTTGAAGAGAAATCTGAACCACTGTTATTTTCTGTATCAGAGTGGTTTATATTATGTAATTCGGAGATTTTGACAATATTTAAATCTTCTAATACATCAAAGAAGAAGGTGTTTTTGAAAATAGAGTATTTAGACATCTTTAAAAGTAAAAAAAAAGAAAGAATGTTCTAATATTTTTTTTGTTTGTTTATATATTTTGATAATAAGTTATTTTATAAAACGTAATTGAAGATAAGAATAACAAGGCACTAATCGAGTTTAAATTTATGACCAACACCACTCACTTATATAGGATTTTAAAACAGTTAAAAAATATTGTGATTTCAAATATTGTTGTAGAACGGCCACATCTATAGTATCATTTAAAGTGAAGAAGTAAACTAAATTTGGAACTGTAAGCCACCGAATTCCGCGGGCGTCACTGTATTAATCACATAATGAAAGGTATTCTGCCTAACACTAATTTTTGCTATTTCCGTCACTATATCCTTTCCACTTACCTAATAGCAACCCATTATTTGCAGGGAAATACGGCGTAAAATGAAAATTTTTTCCAATGACAACAAAATCCATTAAGTAATCATCCTTTGCTTACGAATAATGAAGGGACGGAAAACGGTGCTAAGACGGTAATTAAAGGATAGAAGAAATACAGAAATCATATTAACAGATCCTTCTTTTTGATGTTGTTTGATCGAAATTCCTGCACAGAACTCTTAGTATTGTCTCTCGTTTCTTTTCCGTTCCAATAATATCTTGATGGATTTGCGCACTTCTCTCCGAGAATTTACCCTGGTGGCTGTAACATGGGTATAGTGGAAGAAAAAAGAAAAGTACCGAAACAAATTTCGGAAATAATAGTCGTAGTTGACTGAGAGACCTCCATGTCATTACGGACGGCAAGGACGAATTAAGAGATCATAAATTGTTAACACCCTTCCGGATAACCGCTATGTACGCACTACAGAAAATGTATATCATTAAGGACGGTCAGCAACAATAAAGTTGCAATTATTTCCGAAGTTTTATTCGGGGTTACTAAAGAATTGAAATCGGAAACAAATAGACGTTCCCGAAAATAGAGACAGAGTGTCTTGCTCCGCGGGATAACGACATCCTTTAATAAAGGAGCTGAATATGGCGTTACTATGTAACAGAATTTGTCATGAATATTACAAAGGATATATTAAAAATATAAACAAAACTATACAATTCTGACGTTAAAAGCTACACATTTGAGTCACCTGTGGAGGAATACTATTTATGTAAACGTATACCTGGCAGAAGCGTCTTCATGTTCTGTTCTTGCGGCAAGCTTCTTCTGGACGAGGTCAAACACGTTGATTCGCCATAATCTACTTGACACACTTCTGTATTCATTCCAAAGATCACTGCCGTTTTGCTGTATGGTCTGATTTTCCCCAGGGCATTTAATCAATTTAATAGTTTGTACTGCAAGAATATATGATATCATTTGTAGGCCAGACAACGTCACAAAAGTTGCAGAATAATGTAATCTTTTATGAAGTTCATATGCCGTATGTCCCATGATAGATTTCTCAATGCTTTCGACTTGTTGCATTGCAGGAATGATTTGGTAATAATGAGAAGTTTCAATATCAAAATTGTCTAATAGTATGTATTGATTCTCAAAACCTTCTTTATCATAAAGTTGATAGGACAACGATAAATTCTCAGCTGATATATTCTGGAAGTAATAATCATGGAATTGGAATAACACACGCTTCATGATCGGTGCTGTTAAACAAATTGCATATCTCAAATGATGCGTTATTGTTCCTTTATTAGTATAATATTGAGGATCAATGAAGGAATCCATTTGATCTGACCATAATACTATATTACATGAATAATTTACCATTAGAAGACAATACTTAATAATCCCGTTATTAACCTCAATCGAATTCTCACCGAAATACTTTTTCCTCATGTGGTATAATGCAGGTAGAATTGTACCACCCAATGCCACTATCGGTAAATCAAATACGTCTGCTGGCAATAATTTACCCTTCCCTATATATAAATTGATCGGAATTACGCCACATTCAAAATAATCAACCAATTGCTTCGCATAATAATTTAACAAATTTTTATCTCTAAAGTTTGTACTGTTCAAATTGTTCACCATAGGTCTAACTATCTTCAAAAATTTTGTCATTACTGCGCTCCTTCTTATTTCTCTATCAGTCTCAGGTTCGTTTCTTTCTAAATTATATAGTTCGTCATAATCAAATCGTTCATCTGATAAATACAGAGCCCTACCTTCTTCAAATGAAACTTTGACATCGAAGAACATAGTCCAATAGAATGTCCTCTTTAAAGAATAAATTACATCATCTGAATAATTACTCTTCACACACCATTTTTCAATCTTATCTAAACCCAAAATTGTACAACTTTGACAAATGCTCATTATCAAATTATTATTTTGATTTGTTTCCCAAATCGGTAAATTGGATTGATATTCTCTTAACAGATACATCAATAATAAAAATTGAGGTCTTTCTACAAAATGATCTGAAAATCTGGGTGAGAAAGCTAATTGTTCCAAAAAACCAGTTAAAGATTTATCTAGATTGAAGTTTGGCATCGTATGGGTGATAATAAGCAGGATTATCCCTATGTAGTACAAATTACTATCTGCTGGGATCTTAATATCTGTGAAAACATCTGTCAGTAAGCCTTCAAATGAGGGTTCAACTCCTGTAACTGTAAACAACTTGTTAAATTCATCCATTGTTTGTTTTCGATCAACGATTCTATAGACATCATGTAATGTACTACTAAAAAATCTGTCTAAAGTATCTCTTGTCTTTTCATAAGTTGGTAAAACATTACAAATTATCTTTAAGATGTTACTAACATCATGAAAATGAATCCAATATTTAGGCTTCTTTTCAACGGGACAATTTCTCTCCTTCCAATCATTATATTTAATTTTTTGAACGTTCCATAAATCGATATATTCTCTTTCGAATGCACCTTTATCATAGTTTACTATTGCCTGCCATGAAGTCGGTCCGTACATATGATATTGTCCCTCCTGGGAATCCATAAATTGGAAATTTAATAAATCTTTATCGTCGTCATTCGTAGTGATATTTTTCGAATCCGTATTTGACACGGTTGAAGAAGCTGACGGAGTCTGTGGTGGGATAGGGGATTTTCCAATCAGTTCCTCAACAGTAACATCAAAGTTAAAGCCATTGGTATATATGCATTCTGGCAACTTTCTAGTAGCACATTGCTGACATTTTGGTCTTGCACGATCGCATTTCAGTTTTCTCTTTTGACAGAAAAGACATGTTTTCATAACCTTTCTTCTTCTTTTCTTAGCCGGTGCATCGGTAACTGGTGCTGCAATATCCATCATTTTCTGTTTCTCTTAACGTGTTCTAAATGCAAAAGGAACTTACAGACTACTTTATTTGCCATAAGTGATATTTTAGGTTGCTTTTCATTGGGGTTCCTGCATGTATATATATAATTCACTAAATGGCGATGAGATCATCTTCCGCCGCTTTGGCTGTTTCCCAATCCGTCCTTTACTAATTACAAAGAAATTTTGCTGTTCCGAGGAGCTACGATAGAATAAACAGACAGCTGGTAAGAAAGACTGCAGTATCAATAAAAAAGAAACGGAATCTTGGGATTCGGAAATAAAATGTAAAATAAAGTTTTTGCTGTTGAATAATATTTATTCAAACTGTTAATAAGGTGACGACTAAGCTGACATTTATCCGTCGGCGGTTAAATTGGAAATCGTTTCTAACTGAACATCTTTAAAACAGCAGATAGTTCGATATTAATTATTATTTTAACAATATATGTTTTTTAAAATTAAAAAGTATGAAAGAATTACTTAAGAACTATATATAATAAGATAAAGTACTAGCCTCTACCTATTTTGTGTTAAATGAAATATCAAAGTATAATGGAAGAATATAATCGGAACAATCAATGTCCAATCAATTAATTCTAATGGTATTAGATGAGATAAAAGGGAATATTGAAGAAATATACATCAGAATCCCTATCTTATGATACAAATGGTTTCTAAAATGAAATGAAAAAAAATCTGTAAATAACTACAAAAAAATGTAATTATCCATCTATTGACATTGGTTTTCAACACCACCGTAAGTATTGAAGTAGATTTCACCGAAGATGGTACTCGGAGAAGTGTATGAGATGTTGTAACCAGTGGATGGAGATAGACAGAACTTGAAGTCACCTAAGTTGTCAACATAGTTGGAGATTTCGTTAGAGAACTTGGTAACATTGAAGGTTGGTAATTGAGAGATAACATCAGCAATATCGTGGTCAGCATTTTGGATGTTGTAAGAGATCCATTTAACAGCATTTTGGGTGGTGTTTTGAGCAGCAGATTCGACATTCTTGGCAGCAGATTCAGCAATACTCTTGACGTTGTCAATAGCACTTTGAACGTTGGTCTTATCGTTAGAGATCTTGCTTTCTAAGTTGGAGATGGCAGTTTGTAAGTTGGAGACGGAGTCCTTAGCAGCATCCTTAACCTTATCAGCGATGTTTTCAACAGTGTTTTCAACGTCTTCGTTAACCTTTTCGAAAGATGGGACACCTGGGATAGCCTTGGAGACTAAATCAGCTAATTCAGTTAAGTTAGTGTTACCGATAGCAGTGACTAAATGTTGACCTAGAGAAGAGTTGAAATGTAAGACAGTATCAATGGTACTTTCGACACCATCGATAACCTTTTCGGCACCGTAAGTAATATGAGAGGCTTCACTCTTAGCAGCAGAACCAACTCTAGAAGCAACATCGGAAGCAACATGGGTAGCAATGTTTCTGGCATCAGACTTAATCTTGTCATTTTCGGAACTGACACGACCGGCAATATTAGCTAGAATAGATTGTAATTTAGTGCTGTCATCAGCAACACGACTTTCGACATTGCCAGCAATGGATTGAACCTTAGTTCTATCAGCTGCAACACGACTTTCAACGTTACCAACAATGGATTGAATCTTAGCTCTGTTAGCAGCGGCACGACTTTCGACGGAGCCAGCAGCTTGAGAAATTCTAGATTTAATATCACCTTCAACAGTTTGAGTGGTGTTGTGAAGAGCAGCTAATGTCTTAGCAGCGTTGGTTAAGTTATAAACACCAAGTAATTTTAGACCAGCGTTTTCAAAAGTATCAGCAATTTCAGTTGGAATAGCCTTTACATCAGATAAGATCTTAGATAGGACATTAACATGAGCAGCAGAGGTTGCGACAGTTGGTGAACCAGATGTGGTGGTAGCTGGGGCAGCAATAGTAGTGGTACCATCAGAACCGACAGATGATTGAGTACCGTTAGTGTAACCAACAGCAGAGGTAAGAGAATCAGTGGTTTCAGTGGAATCACTTTCAGCACCGGTGTTACCTAGAGCCATTAAAGCTGTTAAAATAGTAGCGACAACAGATTCACCAATACAAACACCAGTGGAAGTTTTTGAACAAACAGTAGAGACAGAATTAGCCCAAGCTGATTCATCGGTAGAGGTCATGTCAAGGTACCAGCCCTTGTTACCTAAAGTGATTGTATCTCTCTTCATTAGAGGAACAGCAATGACTGCACTTAATAGTACAGAAAATGAGATAATGGTTGCTTTGGAGAAGGAAATATTGGAGGAAGCCATTTTTCTAATATAGAATATTGGTTGAATTGGTTGTTCAGATTATTCGATGGTATTTTTGTATCATATAATATAAACAAGAAATAGAAACAGAAATAATTTGGATTAAAAATTAAAATTATTGTTATTTATATAGTTTTTTTTTCATGTCAGAACAGGTTTGATTTTATTATTAGAAATGTTGAAATGGAAAGAAGCTAAAATAATAAACAATATCCCTTGTTTACTAGACATTTGTTTAATTAACGTCAGTTCATTTTAGCATATTTACCCAGAATTCGTTGTGGTTCTTTAACCTGATCTGGTAAATATTAACTGTCAGGGAAAACTATCCTTACTAACAAAACTAATCCTTTGTCAAATAAATGTTTTCCTATTTAGGCATAAAATCACATTATTCTAGTACAATCGAAGTCATTTAGAAGTCGACTACACTGAAAACAATACAAACTTCAAAAATTCTGATGTATTTCCTAATATGGATAAAAGGTAACAATAGTATAGGAAGTTCATTGAACCTTTAGTAGTGAAAGGCAAAAAAAAACCCTTCGAAACATATGATTTTAGAGTTGGTCCTACTAGAGGCATCTAGACAAGATCAATATTTCGCCTAAAAGAAAAGGAAAATCTTTGAAGAAGGTGAAAAAATCCTTAACAATGGATAATACTCGTTTTTGTCCCTGGACTTTTAGTAAGATAAATTCCATTGTTTTGAGGGGTTGTATTAGCCATTCAAGAGTTTCCAACAGCAACCATTGCTAAGTTGCATATGGATTTGAATTTGAAGTTAGAGAATCTTTTCTTTTTCACTGATGGAAGCAGTGAAAGTGCGTTAGATAAAATGAAATATGTAATGAAAAAACTGCCAAGATCAGTGGTGGTGTTGTTTCAAAGCATTCCTATAGATATTTGTTTCTAGAAAAGGTTGAACTAAGAAATAATCGGGGTTATAATCGGGTCCTTTCTATGGTTGTGACAAATCCAATAGTCGTTCCTTTGAGTTTAAAGGTTAACTTTGGAGATACACAATTTATATCGAAATTTCTACGCAAAAGCTGCTGAATAATGAAATGTTGATAAATATGTTTGTTGTGTGGATTCTATTTAGAAAATCCAGTTACCATTTATCTTAAGAAAAGAAAAGAACACTAAAATTTTTCATCAAACAATGGAGCCCTTACACAGAAAATGACGCGAAGTCACAATATGTTTCAACTACGGATTCAGATCTTAGATCTCAGAAAGGACACGGGAAGGAAACTGTAGGCACGCCCTCGAGAAATTTTTTTTCTGCTTTTGACGTGGGGTACTGCCGAGAAAGTTTACGGCCTACGGTTTTATTTAGAGTTACAAATGATAAATGAGAACAATATATATGCAAGAATAGCTACAATTGTCAATAGTTGCATATCCACGGAGGTTATAAATTCCTCAAGTGTAAAATATTCAGGTCCTTACCATTGGATACATTCTATTCTGGGATCAAATTTATGTTCGGAACCTGTAGGCCTGGCATCTTTCCGTTCAAATAGAATGTTCCGTTTGTCAGTTTTAGAAATCTGTCTCAAGTTTTACTTGCTACTTCTATTGACTGTAACTTTGACATTTTCTTCTATTAAATAACTGCTTTCTTTTCTTTTTCTGGTAATTTCTCTATCCTAAAATAAGGTTAAATAACTTAAGTAATGAAGTAGAAGGAAACACGCACATACCCATTGTCTAAGAATATATTTCACTACTACATCGAGGAAGTGATTTTGGTGAATAATTGATAGAGCATTTTGAAGATTTTTCTTTCTTAGATGCCACAACAATATGGTTTACCCTAACAAACACCAGCATCTTAAAGAATTTTAGTAGTAGATCATTAACCCCTCCAACCCCCTATTTTTAAAAAATACTCGAAATTTTCCCATTGTGTTTCTGTTTATTGTTTCAAGTCAGGAATTGGGAATATATTTCTGCAGCATGTACTGAAGTATATTCTTTATTACAATTATATCAATAACCTAACGTTTTCTGACTATAAGAAACTGGATGCCATATTTATGACAGTCAGTTACAATGGAAGAAGTTGTCCTGCTGCTTTTAACAATACCACTTCTTCGTAAAATTTCTTATTCCTGTCATTAAAGAAAGCCTTATAATCACAATGGACGCAAGGGAAGAATACACTACATGGTTTTAAATATATAATTTCTTTTCTTTTTCAAGATTGTTAAGAGCTCATCATTTTGAATTACTAATTGTACATGTTATATTTTGCGAATTACACGCAAATTACATTTCCACCATCTTCTTATTAGATTAGTCTTTGTAACAAGCAACGACTACGAATGAAGGTATTTCTGATTGAACATTGTTGGACTATTAATTAAAAATGGACCTAATAGTTTCAGGAACAAGAATTTTTAGAAATTTCTAAAACAAGGTGCACGTTTATATGTTTTCCCTTGTACTATTCTATCCGTTCCGTTCCTTACATATGTGTATCTTGTTGTTTCTACAAGTGGGACTTTCATATTTAACAATGGTAAACTGAAACAATGGGTTCTAAAGACATACTGTCGACAATTTCTTCAGTGGAGTGCTTAATATTTAGCATAAAAGTACAAGACTCTTAGTTATTGTTTAGCAATACGATTCATACGTGATTTCTGTAGGTACCCTGGGTAATCTCAATCGTTCAGTATCCGTCAATTTTCTTCTTTGTTTCAAATAAGAATTATATTTTACATTATACTTAAATGTTTTCAACTTTTTGTTGGATTCGGAACCAAACCTGTTTTATTGTTGCCACTGAAAGATTACTAAGCCTAATGTTTAGACAGTCCCTTATTGGATCCATCTCAGAGTGTCACATAAAATTAAAGAAACATAGGTGTGTTGTTTCTTTCCTTTTGGCTATTTTCCTCCTTACTTAGTCTCTTGAACTTGGTCACTGACTGCTAATTAAATCTCCATGGGAGTTGGAAATATTTTTCTTGTAGCGATGACTACTTTCCACATCCAGCACTACGCGATTTTACAAGGTCAGACCACATCACAGTTTTTTTTTTCGAAGAAAAGTAAAAGTAATAGAGACTACCTGTGTACAACAATTTTTTTTTGTTCAATGGATACCTGATACTTATTGAACTTTTCATCTGTTCAATCAATACTCTAGTGTAGATATGCAGAGACATGGAAGATAACCAATTTTCCATCAAAAGAATAAGAAATATATTATAATATAAAGAAATTACGGATTCATAAAAAAAAGTCCTTAAGCAGAGAGCTTCAAGTCATTACAATAATGAATACTTTTTTTTTCTTGGCTTTCCATCGTTAACACATATGGAACAACTATCCCTGATTTTCTGAAATATCAAATATGAAACAATATGTAGTTGTAGAAGCTTTAGAAATACTAAGATAATAATAACATAAAATCTTTTTTTTGGCAGATATGTTTTGATTTTAATTAGAATTCATCCTGTTTTAAGGGGAATTATAAAATAGCATGTAGAAAAAAAGGTACAAAAGAACTAAATATCCACATATATCGAATATCAAACATGTATATAGAATAAAATGTCAAGAAAGAGAAACAAAACATTCAAATAACGATCTATGCCTTGGATGAAACACCAGCAATACAACGATCATATTCGTCATCTGTAAATGATGTGACCATACAATAATCGTTATCACAAGCATTAGAATGTAAACAATTTGATACTGAGGGAGAAAGTCTAGAATAGAAGCTCCTGAATAGCTGTCTCATTCCAACTGATGTCTTCATCTTGTCTGCTACATAATGCCAATAACTACCATTCAAAGGCGATGTTGTTGGCCATGAAATATTATATACCTTTCTTGCAGAGTATTCATATTCCCAGCTAGGTTCATCACCTTTATTGACAAATGTTTCATTTAGTGGAGTATAGAATGTGTGCATGTCCATAATTGAGAATGTTTTCTTATCAACCTCGTAATATCTCCAAGCTGGGTTCACATCATTCCAAGGAGTTATGGATGGCGCAATGTATGCCATGTTTAGAACATTTTGAAAAGTCCTGGTATCATTACCTGAACCAGCATATAGGATTTCAAATTGATCTCTATGAGTATGACCAAAGAAGATACCAGCAATGGTTGACGGCGAAAATCTTTCAACGATTTCCGCAAATATATTAGCTGGAACTGGCAGACCACCAAGAGCTGGAGGGACATGTGCAACAATCCACACACGTTGCTTTTTGTTTTCACTTGCAATCAATTCATCAATCAAGAATTGGAATTGGCCGAAATTATCTGGAGCTGTTGTGTTGATGTAATTATAAGTGTTCGTTGTATACCAAGTGTTCGAATTTAAGGAAATAACTTTCAAACCAAGAGTTGTTTCAACCGCATAACCTGAATAATGGGTTCTTGCTTGCTGAGCTTGACCAGGGTTTAACCAACCAAAATCTTCCCACATATTAGACATCATCTCGAGATTTGAAGAAAATTTGTTAAAGAAACCGTATTTTTCAGGTGCCATCTCTGCATATGGATATGAATCGTGATTCCCAAGAACAGAGTATACCGGTTTTGCACCCAACTTGGCCTTTAAATCACTCATTACTCTAATTTCTGACTCCATTGTACTTTCGTAAGACATGCGCTTCCCTAAGTCATGAGATAGCATATCACCGGTGAAGATAGTGAATTCGAAAGAGAGATTCTTCTTTTGAGAGTAATTAACTATACTATTTAATGTTGAATTGATCAATCTCTCTGGTGGGTCACAATGATAGTAACCAAATGAAGCAGCGGGAGTCCATGACACAGAACCATTAAACACATCAACATACGGACCCTTGACGAAAGTACCATTTTCTTTGTAATATGAATCGTAATAAGAGTTCCAATGACCTTCATATGGAGAGGAACTATCTAACTTACTCTTCTTAACCGATTGAGGTGTGCAACATAATGAGTCTGTGCAGTTTGCTTCACCACCAACAGTATAGTCTAGTTCAATGTGAATATCGGAAACATGAAGCACGTTAAAAGTACCTTCAGTACCAGGTTCTGGAGCAACCATATTTTCAGGCTTCTTAGGTGGCAGAAGATGGGATATAGTGACGTTTGGAGTAGCAGGCTTTGGACATTGATTATAATCTCTAAAGTAACAATAAGAATGACCGTCATAACCAGTAGGATCCATAAGAGATAAAAGATCTGCAAAATTTGAACCTTCGCTACTACCATTCACAGATGAGATACCATAATTTTGATAACACGTATTGTTGCTACTATATTTGGATTCTACACACCATCTTGTGAAGGCTGGTGCAATTAAATCTGGTCTTGTTAGAACTAACGCCTTACCAATTAATAATCTATTGATACAGGCTTGACATTTTGTGTCACCAGCAGTAGTATCAATCAACTCGGAAACGACACCTGAAATGATGGTTGAGTCAGCTTCAACACTTTGAGTGTTTAGGATATTCTGCAATTTTTCTTCAGCTAAGGCATCCACAACAACTGGATGACAGTTAACAAATAAAGTGATACTCAAAAGGGAGATTAAAATAGCCGAAGAAAGTAACATATTTGAATATATTTGTTAATGACCTATTTGTAATTTGGAAGAAGTCCTACTTCGAAGAAGTGGAAAACAGAACCGATCTTACTGTGAATTTATGCATCTTTGACATCCTTATATATGGCTCAAATCTGATAAAAAAACAATCGGAATATTGTAAATGAAACATCATCTCATTGTATTGAAGATATTCTATCTGATGTGCATATATTACAGCATGACTTACCTCTAAATAGTATCAACAATAGCAGGATATCTGTTTTTAAGAAGTATTCTCACAATATTAAAACGTGGGACTATGTATATGTTTGCATAAACATAACTCTCTTGGGGATTCTATCCTAGGATTTCTCTTACAATAAACCAAGTTTTTGCAGATGATTCATTGCTATCGTACTAATGACCAATATTCAAAGCAAATGTCTCTCTCTCTCTCTCTCTCTCTCTCTCTCTCCTGTACATATAAAATAAAACTTCAGATATTTATTATTGCTATTGCTGCTGCTCTACTTATCTATATTATAAAACTAAAATCTGGGATGTAAAGTTTATTACTGAAAATTCAATCGTGTTTTAAAAGCACTTAAATAGTATACTGAAAACGTGCTACTATAATTGTACCAAATCAAGCCCAATTTATCAGTGCCTACTAATTTATGCTACAGATTTCCTAAATATAGAGGAAACCAATAGAGTAACTTCAAATATAAGTAAATTTGAACATATTAGGTATTCTGGAACCACATTTGTCGGGGGAGCAAATTGACGAACTTCCTTGTAATAATATCCCTATCCATAAATGAAAAGTTCAGTAATAAAGCTGGTGTGTACTTTCTAAACAATGAAACGTATAGTATGTTCTGAATAAACCCTTTATTGTTTGTATTTTTTCACAATACATATAACGATTCTAAGGAAAATTCTGTGTAAAATATTGCAAATTCTTTAAGTCTTACTTTTTGTATAATTCGATATCATAGCCTATCAATGTTTATGGATACTTACTTTGGTAATATCTATATTTGAAATTAAACAATCTTTCTTGACGTAGGTTTATTGTTCAGTAAGATATCGTTCATGAAAACAATAGCGATTAAAAAAATGTAAAACATCTATGAAAACAAACAAACAAACTTACACGTGGTGGTGGTGTCCAATATCCTTATGACAGAAGTCAGTATAGAGGTCATTGAATCTAGTTTTGAAGTTTAATTTCTAGTTTTCCTGATATTTAATGTTTTTTATATTTTCAATGTTGATGTTCATATTAGAAGGCAACCTGATACTTTCCACAATCGCCAACAGAAATATGGAAAATACAATATCATTCATTTCCCCGGGGGCCAATTAACTTGTACTCCAGAGTAATAACACAAATGGGTGTAAAAAAAGGTATATTTATTAAGTTTTATATATGGATGTATAAAAAAAGTAAAAATTAGACGCTCTGTAATTGTAGCATTTAGATTGTTTCTACTTTAACGTTGTTACCATTATCATCAGAAGATTTTAACATAGCATCAATACAAGCTAAATGATGGAAAGCAGTTCTTGGATTAGCTCTAATTATATTTTTATTCTTTTTGGTTACTGCTTCATAGAAGTTTAGCATTTCTCCAGCAATACCATATGTGTCATCTTGATTGATGGTGTAAACTTCTTCCTCTTTTGCATTTTCTTTACAATCACCGATGTTAACCCTAATAACCGGAGCATCCCTATTGTTTAATTGCAATAATACAGACCCTTCTTGACCATAAATTTTCATAGAGATAGATTTCTTAGTGGCACCAAAACGGGTACCATAAGTATAGTTACCTACTGCACCAGATTTTAATTTAATTGATGCGAAAAAAGCATCTGGCATTTGATCATTAGTATCAACCTTTGTAGTGAATGCGGATACAGATTCAAAGTCACCCAACAGATCAGTTAAGATCGCGATCTGATGAACACCACCATCTGATAGAGAACCACCAAGATTTTCTGCATGCTGTCTCCAACTTGTTGCTTTATATTTACCAGTCTTTGAATTTGGACCAGTGAAAGTATGTGTGAAACCAACAATTTTCCCAATTCTTTGAATATGTTTCTTTGCTTCATAAACGATAGAAAGATTTAACCAATTTTCGGCAATGGCAATTGGAAGATCTGTTTTATCAGTTAATTCAACAAATTCTCTAGCTTGTTCCATTGTAGCAGCAATTGGTTTCTCCATAATCATAGGTTTATTATATTCAATTGCTTTTTGTAAAGTTTGAACGTTGTATTGAACAGGTAA
Source organism: Maudiozyma turicensis (assembly GCA_003708545.1). Lineage (NCBI taxonomy): Eukaryota > Fungi > Ascomycota > Saccharomycetes > Saccharomycetales > Saccharomycetaceae > Maudiozyma > Maudiozyma turicensis. Next base: position 62,822 of record PPOO01000847.1, read on the forward strand.
CAAAGCATCGATATAATCGACATGTGGATCAGACATGATATCATCTAATGTTGAATAAACTTTATCTTCTGGGACATTAGCCAATTTAGCGAAATCTAAAGCCTTAGATCTGGTTCTATTGAATACAGCGACTACATTGAAGTGTTCTGAGTTCTTCTGATACGCTGGTAAATGGTCATCTCTAGCAAAGATACCTGTACCGACAATACCTACATTTAATGGAGTGGAAGACATACTTGGTTAATTTTGTTTTGTGTTTTGGGATATGGTTATCTCTTTGCATCAATATCTGTAATAAGAATATTCTACGTTCTAATTTTTTTTCTCCTGGTTGCTAAATAGCTCCTCTTTTTATATATTTCCTGAGATGAAGTGTACCAAACAACTTGATCCCTGTATATGAATAAAATAACGAGTCTGTTCAGCTTTTGTGTTTTTTAAAGAACAATATCCTTGAACTGCTATCAAAGGTATGTGGGGGTCGGAAGGAACGTCGACCGGTGTTATGTCACTTGGAAATTTTGATCTTCATTATCAACAACACCGCTCACGAAGAAACATGCGTGGTAACTACCGGGTATAAGTTTGGCCAAGCTGCACACGAGCGGAGATTAGAAAACGAATAGAAACAGGTATCTTTTAATAAGAAGTCATACGTATAGTTTCTTACATCCGGGGTAGTTGTAAGATTCATTTGTCATTTAGCTAAACTCCTGGTTGTGGAAGTGGGGCAACAGGAATATGAAGACTCGGAGATAACTGTTAAGTCAATAAATGAAGTAGTAGATTAAATTAATATATATTTACTTACCATCAAATATTTAGTACATCATACATACATCATTAAGACGAGCAATAAAAAAAATAAAAAAAAGAAGTGTTATAAGAAACACAAAATCTAGTGCTTTGGATCCCATGGCAATGGAGTAGCAGATACCTTCATTGCTGTTTCAACATACTTAAAGTCCTTGAAACGATATTCCATGTATTTAGATCCAATCACTCTATCAAACCACTCGGTGATCGAACGATGTTCTTTTCTCCATTTAGAATCGAAGATAGTAATAAAACCGAACGAGAAACTTGCTGCGGCCATCAAATCAGCGACTGTAATAGAATCGTCTCTGATCAAATATTTTGTTTTGGATAGCCTTTCTTCGAATAATTTAACCATAACACTCAAGTTTTGGTTTGCATGAGCTGCCATTTCGTCAGAGATGGGAACACCCTTAACATCTTTTAAACCACATGTACCTAATGTGGCTAAGAAATCAGAAGTAGCAAACGAAGCAATTTGTAGAATTGCACTTTGTTCCTTATAATTTTCAGAGTTACCTAACAACTGGACAATTTCTTTTTCATTACCAGATGAATGAATTAAATAGTTATTAACAGCAATCTGCTCGTGGTATCTAGTACCATCAGAAGTAATTAAACCTGGGATAGCCTTTAATGGGAAATTTTTTAAGAAATTATCAACATCTTCTGTAATTTCAACAATTTTGATGTTCAATTTAAAATACTTGATCAAACATTCGCCGACAATGGCTCTAATGAATTCGTTATGAGTGTATAAAATAGAGGTAGACATTTTTTGATAAAGTATTTTTTGTTTTGTTAAACAGTTATAGTAAAGATATTTATTAGAGCAGGAATAATATTAGCTTTCTTATTCTTTGTTCTTGAATTATCTTATTAAGGGGAGAAATATCTAATAAAAAAATATTCTTTCTAAGCTTCATTAAATGAAGGAAATAAGTGCTATTTATATATGATTTCTATATTCTGAAAAGTTGGAGTAATAAATTACTATCAATTAAAAAAGGGGGCAAAGGTTTATGCGGTTGAAGATAATGTAAAGAACAAGAAGTTGCTAATACAAGATAAAATTCACTCTGTTATTACATAATTTCATTAAATAGTTTATTAAGAAAATAATTCTATATTGTCTCAAATGAATTACTTGATTTCGTTTGAATGATAGTTGCATACATTGACCAATACATTTAGTTTACGATTAGGGATTCCTTACTGACACATTTTTATCGTAATGTCGGTTATATCGTAAAATAATATCACTGTACCACAGTCGTATGTTGAATACCTGACTTCTTGTTTCTAACAGAGAAAATATCGAATCACATTCCCAATCGTCCAAGAGTTATTTATTTATTCATTTATTGGAACAGAAATTATTTTTGCATCAATACCGATGCCGAGTGTTGTTTGTATGGGGTTTTCACTACAAGCTGGCTGTTTCTTAGGACCAACGAAGAAATAATTAAGCAAATCCAGATTCGATCTGCATAGAAGTTGAAAAATTATTAAGCGAAATAAACAATAGAGTATCGTTATGCACTCATGATTACATCACTGTTAAAATTTTTTATTTATGATGCATATAGATTAGTGAAGGTATTCTCAACAGTGACTGCAGGCTAGAATGAAGATCTGAATTTAAGTTGCTGGAACAGTTACAAAAGTGATTTGTGCATGAGAAAAAAGAAACAAAAAAAATGCCTCATTATGTAATGCGTTGATTCTAAATGAATTAAAGAGGATCGTATAAGTTACTAAGATGTTATATGCCATACTTGTGATATGGAAAATTCAACTTACTACCTCCTTCAATATGAGGAATGATAACTGTGTACGTAAAATTCTTATTCCATTCCATCTTATCGACCGAAACGAAGTTTAATGATCCCCACAACAACACATTTACCTTTTTTCAGGAATAAAATCACATTTTATTTCTTTCTTCTTTTCTCCAAAAGAGAGCAATAAAGGTGTCAAAATGAAATAATTCTGGTTCCGCGGAGATTTATTTCACTGACTTTTAAATGAATAATTTCAACCCCTAATAATTTGTTGTTACAAAAAATAATCCCTTGTATCGTATCACTGAACAGGCGCGCACATACTTTACAATTGTATCGTTAATATTAAAGGATTTAGAAAATTTGTAGAGTTATACATTATTTAATACATAAAGTTTCTTGGTGTGTATGGTTCTTCTAGATATTTCAAGTCGGTTTCATCCAAAGTGACATCCAGTGCCAATAGGGTATCATCGACTCTCTCAATAGAACTCATACCAACAATTGGTTGAGCACCCTTGGCAATGACCCAAGCAGTAGAGATAGCAGCCATTGAAACATTCTTCTTAGTAGCAAGTTCTTCAACTCTTTTCAATATTTCTTCATCACCTTGTTTCAATTCACCAAAACCAAGTCTTGCTAAAGCCTTATCTGTCTGACCTCTATTAGTAGATTCACTAATCGGCCTAGTTAAGATACCCATCGCATTTGGAGACCACGGAGTCTTTGAAATCTTGTGATTAGCACAGTATTGATACAAATCACGTTCATCTTCTCTGTAGATTAAATTGTAACATGATTGAATATTAACAAATTGATGCCATCCGTATTTTTCGGCAGTAGATTGCATTTCTACAAATTGAGTTGGTAACATAGATGAGGCACCAATATACCTAACGTCACCTTTTTCAGCTACATCATTTAAGGCCTTCATAGTTTCCTTAATAGTGGTATTTTTATCAAATCTATGAACTTGTAATACATCGATATAAGTACCTAATCTCTTGACTGAGTTCTCAACACCAACAAGGATATGTTTACGTGATAAACCCTGCTGATTAGTTATATCAAATAAATCTAATTCAGAAACTTTGTATCTACCCATTGGTAAATCCAAGGCTTCATCAACGGCACCGAATATTTTGGTCATAATAACAACAGTTTCTCTTCTAATATTGTAACGTCTTAAGAATTCACCTAATAATCGTTCACTAGTACCATTGGAGTAAGTATCTGATGTGTCAAATGTACGTAGACCCCGCTCGTAACAATGTTTCAAGATTGTGAAAATCTTTTCCTTGTCATCTTCAACCCATGGTGCCCACTTCTTGCTCCCAAAGGACATACAACCGACAATGATCGGAGAAACTTTGATACCGGTATTACCAAATCTAACTTGAGGAGCTAAGGTTGTCATATATGTATGAGTGTATGTGCGACTTCCTGTCCGGGAATTTTATATTCGTAGTATTTTCTTGATATGGGAAAGAAAACTTAATAACAGATACACACTAGAACCTCAAATATAGGAAGACATAATTAGTTATAGTACTTTTTATTTCTTAAAGAAACCTGATCACCAATTTATATGTTTTCCAAAATTAATTCAGATGTCATTCAAATTATATTTAACCCCTTACCGATTGCACAATTAAGAACTGCCTCTTGTTCTTCAACATCATGTTGATAACTTCTACGTATTCAACATATCTGAATAATCGTCAAGTAATCGTCATTTTATTCATCTCATTGTTCGGCCGAAAACAAAAAATTCACGTGCAAAAAGAATTTCGGAAATTTATACAGACCATAAGCAATTAAATTAACTGGTTGAATGAACCAGTCGGCCGAACAAAATCTCTTAAAATCAACATTATTTCGGTTCTTATTTCCGAGCTCAGCTATCAAACTTGAAGGTCATTTTAAATCCGAGAACTATATCAATGAAGTTGACTCCATTGGTTCACATTGGTGTATATTATGAGACAAGACACTACAAGGCAGACCGTTATCTTATCAAAGTTTAATATTGCGGTTCCTATACCTCACTGGGCGAAAAGCTCATATGGAAATTGGAACTGGAATGAACTGATTACGCTACATTTTGTTCAGAAATCTTCTTTTGTTTTCATTGTAGATATTACTAACTTAAATGCTTGCCTAAAATGGTTTTGACATGGCAAAATAAGGCCCAATTGCAAACCACAATATCAAATTACTTGGGGAACCCTGTACAGGAAATCTAGATTGGAACCATCAAGTATTTGGAGGACTCATAATGAAGTGAAATCTCGGAGAATTTCAATTTTTACAGTCTCGTCAAACTGTTTAACATCAGATAAGCAAAGAAACGACGCGGTTGAGCGGTTGAGCTACTAGCATCTGAGATATATTCTCCATATTTGATGCAACCATATCAAAACCATATATACAAAAAGGTATATGAGTAAGCAACAAAAATTTTTTTTGTCAAACCTATATATTGCCTATTTGAAAGTGGCAAACAGATCTTTTGGGATTCCTTTACAGTTATTCAAATGAGTCGTTATTTGAATAATATTATTAGTAGGAATCCAATCGGTATTACGGAAAAACATATCGCATATTAGTAACAATAAGACAATTAAATATTTCTAACCGATGGAGCAGAAAGTTACATATACAGAGCTTGCCATTTTTGGAGCATTCGGTAGTATTCGTGAGATACTCAACATGATGGTAATTCTGGTACCTATCTATACATTGGTATCTTGGTATTCAGGTAACATACTTAGCAGTTCATATAAAAGGGCACTACTATCAAATGGAATTCTAGTCATATTTACTGTAATAATAAATATAATATTTATCAACATGTCAGCTAATTATAAAGGAGCGGAAAGATGTATTTGAGGATACAACTTGGTTCGTTGGAATATATGATACATATACGTAAATGTAGATAGGAAGAAATTGCATTCTGAACAATTATTGTTCTCAAGGATTACCGCGCCATATGGCGGAGATATGGAGGTGGCAAAGATACAGGTGTTTTTCGAAGGGAGTTGGCCAAAAATAAACAATATAATATATATATATGTACACATTGTATATTTTTTTTATATACAAATGAAAAAAAGACCTGTATTTGTGGCTGAAATTGACTATAAAGAATAGTTTTAGTCACTATACATTTAAACACCAACTGCACATAGGACACAGTTTGAAATGCCGTGAATAATTATTGAAAAATGTTTTCACAAAATTGAAAATTTCAAGAAATAGAAAGCATATTTCTGCTCTTAACATGTGAATAGAATGAACAAATCTACACTTAAACAAGTGTACTTGCCTTAGCATGTATACTACAAAAATCGAGGTTTCTAATATCTTTCAACAATTTCTAAAAGGGGTATATGTTTAAGTAATCATTATTTTCTTTGATACCCAAAAAGATCTGGCTACATATAATATTATACAAATTCAAAATAATCCGTACATTCACCTTTTTGAGAATCTGATTAACAACCGTCAGGAAAACAATACCCAGGAATATATATTATCTAATAATATAATTGAGGAGGTTACCTCAAATAACTGGGCAGCAGCATTTGAGATGTCACCAACAGAAAACGGAGATGCCATCATTGTTGTATCTAAAGAATATAGTTGGGGTTACCTTAGTGACACACTAAATACGTATGATGGCTGGTTGTCTTCCGGTTTTGGTGAGAGTCTTTTAGAAAAATATGATATTGAATGAAGTTGTTTTTCCAGAAACAGTCGCGACGTAGCCCAAACTGCAAAATTTGAACCTTCATCAAAGCTAATATGCTAATTATATCTGACGGTTTCCTGATATCTCAGTGAATATATCTACAAATTTTGGGTTAAGAACGATTAGTGCCTATTTCCAATTTCATTCGTTAATGTTTACTATTATTGAAGCTTTAGTACAATACTCCTTAGAAACAATAAATTTTCTCGACAGAGACCTCAACGAAAACATAAATAGAAAATGAAATTATGTTTTGATCAATCTTTCATACGAGAAATCGTACTTAGACTTTACATAAAGGTTCCCCTCAGAACAATCTCTAATGTTATATCAACTGCATTTATTTCCCAAAACTTTGTTGGAAATTCACTGTATCTATCACAAAATTCAATTTTCTGCTTTTCTATCTCTTTATCTGAACCAAAATATTTGACTAATTCGAATTACTGTAATGACAAAAAATGAAATATTTTTTGTAGTACGTATATGGTAACGAATGTTGTAGATATAAGTAATATTTTGTTAGTACTACCTTGTTAAGGATCCGATATTGATTTTAGAGTATTTTTATATTGGTTTTAAGGCAGATACGAGCTGGCAGGAATGTATTTTATTTAGGCCAAAACTGTTTGGTGGTATATTGTAATTTTTAAAACAAATTTGCTCGTTTAATTGACATAATAAAGATACTATTTGCAAAAATGTAATCATGAAACACAATAATTATACGTTTCATAACTGGCGCCATTAAGAAGATCGATAACTTCAAATGATGAGCAGGGCTCTCGTCGTTGCTAAGACCAGGTACCGTTGTAAATGAATGCATATTGGGTTCTCATTTTATTATCCGACATGAGAGATTTAACATTATGATTGAATATTTGATTATCCCATTATTCACAACTGTCGAACTGTCACCAAAATATTTCTTCTTCATATGATATGGTTCCACTAGAACATTCCCAGCTAGAAGTATCATAGGTGAATTATATACATGCGATGGTAAGGGTTCATCTAACTTCGATAGCAAGCTACTACATAAGTATCCGTATAAAGAAAAACAGTCAATAACCTTATTGAATTGTTCAAAGAGTCCCTATTTTTAAAAAATTGTACTGTTTAAATTATTAACAATTGGTCTAACAATCTTTATAAAATCCGCCATATTTACATTTTTTGGGACTTATTATACGTTTCTGGGGCGTTAGTTTCAAGGTTGGATAATTCTATGTAATTATTCTTGTTTTTCCATTTATCTGTTCTATCAAAATCTACTGATTTACGACTTTGAGAACTGTGAGGGGCTTTGATGAGGCAAATACAGGTTCAATGAAAAGTGTAAGTCAGTCCATCTTCAGACACGAATATTTTTTATCTCAGAAATGTTAAGATCCAAGAATATTTTTTAAAAAATATAATATTAATGACCTCTATATCATATCCTTTAGGTGTGATATGTATCTTTTTACATATTTGAATTTCTAATCATATCGGTCCATTATAATTAGAAGTACCAATTATTTAGCGGTATCATTGTTTTACCTAAAAGACTTGTAGTTTTGATAGACAGCGGTCTCTCTTACCCCCTTATTTTATTTATTCAGCATTCTGATTAATTGAAGCTTATTATGTACCATCTTTCTTTCTCTCCTTTTGTTAGAAATATTCTTAATCTGAACGAATTATTTCTTGAAGACAATACAAATAATTGTTTATACAAAAGTACCTAACTCAGTGACGAGCTACTGCACTTCATTTCCCATTCTAGGTGGAATTCGATTAAACCCATAGAGATACCTGCTGAAAAATCCGCAATTAGTTTCAGTTGTAGTTTCAGTTGCACTTCTGTTCCAGTCTATGCATCGATTTAGCAATGCACACACGCAGAACATGATATATCTTATCTTTGAGATATTTTGGTTTCAAGTTAGAATTCACATTCTGTAATGCATTTCTCAATTGAAACACTATTATTCTACTTTATTCATTTCATCTGTTACATATCATATAATTCAATCGGCCCTTTTACACATATTCTGTAAGTATGTATTGCAGGTCATACTCTGGTTTATTAAAACCGATGCGTATCGGTGGATTAGTTCATAAGCGCCCCAATTTAATGCTCGGTCGCCTTGTGCGTTTCATAGGATGATGCGGCACATACTTCCGTGGAACAGAGTAGGACTGCGCAGGAAATATCATGCGCAGATTATGTAACATTCGGAAAGTACAGCAGATCTTTTATATTTTTGTGACAAATAAATTAGGGGAAAGATCGGATTCTAGATCTGCTAGAACAATAGTTGTGGATCGCACCCAATCTGCATCAATATAAGGATTGAGTAAAGTAGTTCCAACTTGCACATTACCATAATAAAAAATACCACTATTACGAACAAGGAATGCCACTATTATTAATAATGATATTTTTATAACGTAAAATTGAATTATATATAAAGGGTTGACTTTATACATTAAAAGACTTAAAAATAATGGTCGTTTCTCTTTCCATGTAAGTACAAAAAGTAAATTGCTATCGCATAACAACCAAACATTCCTCCTACCTTAAAATATCTGACAATATGAACTACGAAAAATACTTAATCTTCGGTGACTCAATTACTGAATTTTCTTACAACCCTCAAATTTATCCAGAAGATCCAATCCAGTTTACTTGGGGTGGTGCTTTAACCAGTGCTTACACCAGAAGAATGGATGTCATTCAAAGAGGTTTTATTGGTTATAATACCAGACAAGCCAAGAAAATTCTTCCAAAAATTCTGGAACATGACGGTCGTAATGTTAAGATGGCCTCCATTGGTTTTGGTACTAATGATGCCTCCACTGCAGGTCCTTTTGTTATCCCTGTCGAGGAGTATCGTCAAAACATTCTTGAAATGATTGGAATGCTTCGTAACCACGGTATTGAGAAGATTCTTCTAATTTCCCCTGCTGCTATGGACCACGCTCATTGGAAGGCAAAAGTCGAAGGTGATATCAAGATTGGTATGGAAAGAAGTAATGAGGCTTTTGTCCCTTATGTTAAGTGTCTGGAAGATATTGCACACCAAGAAAAGATCGGTGTTGTTAATTTGAACAAACCATTCAATGCAGAGATAGCCAGAAGACCAAATGATTGGCAGAAACTGTTCGTTGATGGTGTTCATCTGGGTAATGATGGTTCTAAAATTTACTTCAATGAATTGATGAACGCCATCAAGAAAATTTACCCCGAATACCACCCAGATAATTTGCCTTACAAATTACCTGAATATCCAGACCTATTACCAGATTTATCTAACTTAAACCCATAACTGAGGAGTCATTAGGCTGTTATATTTATATCTCTACTTATTATTACACTTCTTGAAATTGGTTAGAGGTGTTTACAAACCTGACTTCATACGTTTGTTTTTATTTATTTATTAATTTATTTATAATTTTTGTATAAATATAATAATATAAAAGTGAATTTCATATTTGTAGTCCAAATGATATAAATAATTACTGAGCTTAATATTCTAAGGATGTATAGTACAAGACAACCATAACAGCATAACAAACGTAGAATATACTACGCAATTAAATATAAATGGATAGGCTTGTATGACGACATTCGAATACGTAGTTCATGAATGTGAATAATAAATTATATCTCCCTAAACCTCAAGTATATAAAGACAGAGGTTTGTAATATAAAACTTGTAAATAAAATAATTCCTTCGGAAAGAGAGTACGAAGAATTAACTGTATATTAATTGTATAATAAGCAAAGAAAAAAGAATCAAAATATCACTGAACCAAATGCTCAACCTGTTAGAAACGAGGATTTCTATCATATTTATCTGGGTTACCAAGAAATAGGAATCGCTAGTGCGCACATATTATTCGCAAATTTTTTTTCAGAAAAGCGTATTAAGGTGCGTACTGACAAGACTAGCGCGGGTATACCCATTGCGCAACCCTAAATTCAAGTTTCATTTTACTGTCTCAACATTATAACTTGTATATATCTATACATAATAATTATAGAGTGCTATTTAAATATGAAATTCATCTTTCACATTTCATCGCGCCACGCATATCTACGTGTCTACGCAACTTTTTTAAGCTTCAACACTTTAATAATAAATGTGCATTTACTAACATATTTCAACATTATAAGACACATTGTTTTTGCCACCAGCCTACAGACCATTGCAATGATCTACAACGTTGGCATCTCTTATTCGAACCAGAACAGTGCGCAGTATTACCACAGAAGTGGCCACAGTTTGTGCCTCTCTTGGTAACGGAACCTACAGATTGTGTTGGCAATGCATGTTCAGTGGTTACCCCAACATTTATTGTTGAAACAAAGTTATGGCTGCCCATATCTATCATTGGAGGTTCTTCAAATACAACTGGAATCTGATATCTGTTCTCCAGCAAATTTGGATCTGTGGAATTCAGCCATATTTGAGTAGGAACTGAAGTCCTGAATGACCGATGAGCTAACTCTGTACCATTCTCGAAATACGATGTCACTAACACCATATATGCGTCGTCTGGATCTGATTGCCAAGCAGTCCAAGTGTCAGAACGATGGGCCGGTTTCCAGGAGCTATATTCCTCTGCAGATTCGCCCTCTAATAGAGCACTTTGGGCAGACGTGGTCAAGCATAATGAGGATATCATTAAAATGGGTCTCAATAAATTAGAATTTATAAACTTCACCATCTATACTAGTTATAGACTTTCGATAGCTTTTAGATTTGTTTGCTGAGCGGATTTGAAAAAAGTTACAATAAAAAAGGGAGTTCTTCGGGACATTACGAAAACTTCAATAATATGAATAATTAGCACTGTTTATATACACTCAGCAAATATATATATATTTTTTTTTCAAATGACCAAAATAATAAAATGTACTGTTATAAATGATAACGGAGAAGAGATCAGATAAAATGTTGAGTCAGGATATTTTTCTACACGTTAGTTTAGGACTCAATGTCTAAACTATGAGTGATGTCTTTATTAGCTAGAGATATTTAGATAATTTCCAATTTGGTTATTATCGTGTGTTATATAATTTTTGGGTATATATGTAACTGTGTAATGTTATTACTTCGTTGTTCGTGGTTAGTATATCATATGATATCAATCGTAATAAAATCTTCAATCTTGCTGTTTTCCAAGTTAAGCTATTTTTAGAAGAAGCTATAAATCAGGAAGGTTAGACGAAAGTAGCCACAGTGCCAAACTTCAGCCAGAAGATAGTAGCTGAAGTAGCAACTGGAAATTGCCTGGCTGCCTATGATCTATGGAACAAGGCCCGTACCTGGGTAGGACAAGTCAGGACCGATTTCCTGACCGAATTTTTTTTTGCAGGTATTTACTTTTTTTTGTTGAGTTGGGATATTCATCGAAGCGTCGGCTTCTGTTGAGTTGGAATAGTCATCGAAGCGTTGGCTTCGGACTCAATATTTCAACCTTGAGTGATCTGGTTGTTGGCGGAATTGTTGTTATTGGAGTTGGACATGTTTTGGTAGTTTTCAGTATTGATTGTGTTTATGTAGAATATTTAGTATATATTGATGTATCTCTTCTTTCTTCATAATAGTAAGATATGCTATCTTGCTACTATTCATAATGTCATTCTCCCTTTTATATATCCATATGCAGGCTGTATGTTATAAAGTCGGGAGGCTTGCCTCGTATAATGATTATCATTATATCCTCGCACCACTTGTTATCTCTCTGTGTTTCTATCACGTAGTCGAAGGCCATGAGATGTAAGCTCTAATATAATATTAGTCTATCTCCCCTGTAGCTAACTGGATCGGCGGAACTAATATGTAACTATCATAATCCTACGATATTATGGTAGTCTCTCAACTATATTCTAATAGCAATTGTACTGTTTGCCTCATATCATGTCCTGCTCTCTCAGCTTACGCTGGTTGTATCTTATATCTCATCTCCGTCAATGTCGGGTGAATATATGTTCCAACAGGAAGCAGTCTGAAAATTCAGCACTAACAGAGTTCGACATTAAAACTATCTGATTGCTAAACAACCAATATGAGCTCGAAAAGATGGAAAATCAATATCGTATTTGAATCCGTCTGCTGCACCTAATATAGCAG
>PPOO01000848.1:2469-22223 GCA_003708545.1 Maudiozyma turicensis
AAAAAAAAAAAAAAAAAAAAAATATTTCAAGATGAGATATAGTTATACATAGGTATATATTTACAAATCTCGTTCTTGTCTTTGTTAATATTATCACAGTATGGTATAATCACACTGTCTTTTACCTATAGAGAACTGTTATGATACACATATATAAATCTTCTGACTCCTGTTCTCTTGTAACACACACGTACTGTAGTTCTATGTATTTCATACAATGATCCATCTCCGGATTTATTATTCAACAAGATAAATATCATATATTACTGAATATTAAATCCGGTCAATTCTATCACTTCTTTTCAGTTACCCTGAACACCATATTCATAACACAGAGGAAACCCCGTAGAAGATGATAAACCCCCATTTTGCTTTTCCCATCTTCACACCGAAAGAAACAGAAAACGCACACCCATACTGACAATTTCTGGTATGGTTGCTTGCCGTTGCCGTTGCCGTTTGTCGTCTCGGCGAGGGATATCGAAAATTTTTCTCTTTTTTGTTACAAATAATCTGTATGTATGTATATTTCCAAGTAAATGGATATGTGGATCTTCCTCTTTTGTACGTTCGTACGGAGGGAGAGTGTGCCATGGATTATTTACCATATTATAGTATGCATATTGGTAAAGGACAAGAAAGAAAGAGAAATTTTATATATGAAAAAACATAATAAAATAAATAAACAGAAAAAAGGATTCGTAATCTTGTTATTATTAACTTAAATGATATTATATTTTGGTTATATTTTGGTTAAATAATCTTATTTTCATAAAGATAACTTACCTACCATTTTCTCTGTTTCTTTTATTAAAGTGAAAGAGGTATCTATCTTTATCTAATAGACTAGGAAACTATTATATTTTATACAGATGTCACGATTATCTAATGGATCATCAATAGATGAGACAGATCAAGATATTTCAGTAAAACGTGCATCTTCAACTTCTTCACATTATGATAATATTAATGCAAATCTACATGCAAGAGTCAAAGCATTTCAAGAACAAAGAGCATTGAAACGTTCAGCTAGTGTGGGAAGTTCTTCTTCCTCAAAGAATAACAGTTCAACCAATTTAAATAAACATAGTGATGATTATTCAAATGATAATAATACAAATGTCAACAATAATAATATGACAACAATAAATGATAATGAAATACAGGATCCTAATGATCCGAATACAATTCAAGCAATTAAAAATAGATCAAGATCACATTTAAAGACACAATCTGTAATTGAAACTAGATCAATGATACATACTAGTACAACTGCTCAAGATACTATAACAGACATAAATAACAATAATAATAACAACAAAAACAATAGCATACCGAATTCACAATCAAAACATGTAAGTATAGTGAATAAACCTTTACCTCCTTTACCTCCGGTATCTGGTACCACTGTAACAACAACTGCAAATACTACAAAAATTACACAATCTATGAATAAATTAGCCATTGATAATAATGCAAATTTAAACAACAATATTAAGAATACCAATGATGATAAAAAGGTCACTACTGCCAATAGTAGTAGTAATAATCATAACAATAGCAATAACATGACAATAAGGAGACAATCTCCAATTACAAATAAACCAATTAATAAAATGACAATAAATACAAATTTGAATAAACAGAATCCAAATATTGCATCCGTACCACAACAATTCAATCCAACTAGAAGAGCACCAAGAAGGCCAGTAATTATAACAGGCGCAAACAGTTCAGCTGCACAAAGTAGACAACCAAAACAAAGTCTAAGTGCAAGAAGGGGATTGAAATTACCTCCAGGTGGAATTTCTTTGAAAAATCTAACTAAAGGTACCTCCTCATCGTCGTCAAATACTAATACTATACATGAATTTGAGGGGTCTCCTACTAATGATGTAGGCAGACGTGCTCATGGTTCATTGATTAATGGTGTACAACGTACTTCGATCTCTTCGAATGACAGAACGAGGGGTTCAAATAATGAAGGTAGTGGATCGAGTTCAAGTGGGAGCGGCAGCGGGAGTGGATCCGGTGGTTTGTTTTCCATTTTCTCCAAATATGTAGATATTAAATCAGGGTCATTGAATTTTGCAGGGAAATTATCATTATCTTCAACGGGGATCGATTTCAGTAATGGATCAAGTTCAAGAATTACTCTGGATGAATTGGAATTCATTGAAGAATTAGGTCACGGGAATTATGGGAATGTATCGAAGGTACTGCATAAACCAACTAATGTAATAATGGCAATGAAAGAAGTGAAATTAGAATTGGATGAAGCAAAATTTAAACAAATCTTAATGGAATTAGAAATTTTACATAAATGTCAATCTCCGTATATTGTCGATTTCTATGGTGCATTCTTCATTGAAGGTGCTGTATATATGTGTATGGAATACATGGATGGTGGTTCCCTAGATAAAATTTATGATCCAAGTCCAGAAATTGGTGGAATCGATGAACCTCAATTAGCTTATATTACAAATGCTGTAATACGGGGTTTAAAAGTATTGAAGGATGTTCATAATATTATTCATAGAGACGTCAAACCAACCAATATTCTTTGTAGTGCAAAACAAGGTACTATCAAATTATGTGATTTTGGTGTCTCTGGGAATTTAGTAGCATCAATGGCAAAGACAAATATCGGGTGTCAATCATATATGGCTCCAGAACGTATCAAATCATTAAACCCAGATATTGCTACATATACTGTTCAATCAGACATTTGGTCGCTAGGGTTAAGTATTCTAGAGATGGCATTAGGTAGATACCCTTATCCACCAGAAACATTTGATAATATTTTCTCTCAATTAAGTGCCATTGTCGATGGTCCTGCACCAAAATTACCATCAAATAGATTTAGTCCCGAAGCACAAGAATTCGTTTCTTTATGTTTACAGAAGATTCCCGAAAGAAGACCAAACTATGCTGCATTGATCGAGCATCCATGGTTAGTCAAATATAGAGACGTAGATGTTGGTATGAGTAATTACATTACAACAAGATTAGAAAAACGTAAAGAAATCTTGGCAGAAAGAGGTGAAAATGGTTTACCTAAAGTGGTCCCAGCACTACATATGGGTGGGTTACCATGATTTATACATATTGCAAATATCCAGTAATTAGAAAAGTAAATATATAAAATATATATATCCTAAAAGCATGAAACAAATTTTTCATTTTGATACAGGGGCTGACTCTTGTTCCGTTTCTTTGTTTAGCTTTTCATCAAATTTTGCGATGCGCTGTTTCACTTCACAGGGACAGCGCGGGAGGGTTTGCGCACTAGGAGACATCCATCAACAGCATAAACAATAACAATTTTTTTGATAAACAATAGCAATTCGACATTTTCTAGTAAGTGAAAATTTGATTAAATCGAAGGGAAGGGTTAAACTGCTAGAATACTTAACATAAAGAAAAAAAGACAAAGAAACTATTCTTAAGAAACAGGTCCCTACTGCGTAACAAAATAACAAGTCATTAAAAATAAATAACTTATTAAAAAAGGAAAGTAAAGAGATAAAATATATCTGTTTATTGTTTTCGAAAAGGTAAGAAAAGAGAAAAGGTAAATTTTATTCATATATAAAGAGACAGGATCACCTCGCTTATTGTCTTTTTAGTTTCCCTAAAGGTAAACCAAAATACTTATTAAGAACAACTATTTTGAAAGATATTTGTATCGAAGTACACTGTTGTTACCATTATTTAAGTATCCGTTACTTAAATTCAACATAATTTCAAATATTTCAACCAAAATTTTATATCATACATTCCAAGACCCATGCATATAACACAAAGAGTCCCAAGGCTCCGAAGAACATTAACTAGAGTCTCAACATTAGCTCCAAATTTTACAATCCCAGAATCATACAAGAAATCTGTAGGTCATAAGATTCGTGACACTATCGCAAAGATCGGTTCATGGATTGAACCACTGAAAAAATATATCTTTCCAAATTTCATTGCAGTTCATTACATTTATATTATTTCTATGACAATATTAACTTCCATTTTATTATATCCTGTGAAAAATGCAAAATATATTGATATTTTATTTTTAGCAACAGGTGCGTCGACACAAGGTGGCTTAAATACGATAGATGTCAATTCATTAACTTTATACCAACAAATCATCATTTATATTACCTGTTGTCTAACGACACCGATCGCAATTCATGGATTTCTGGCGTTTGTTAGACTATATTGGTTCGAAAGATATTTTGATGGTATTAATGATTTTTCAAAGAAGGATTTTAAAATGAGAAGAACGAAAACTATCTTACAAAGAGAAATGACTAGAAGATCAATGACAATACCAAGACAATATTCAATGAGATTCGCCCGATCAAATCAATATAATGATCCGTATCTTAATAGTGACAACGACGGACAATATCGGGATAATAACGGAGATCGTGGCAGTTATGAAATGCAAAATGGTCCAAAAGTTACTTTTTCACAGAGTGGCCATAATCATTCAACAACAGACATGAATAATAATAGTAATGGAAGCTTAGTTTCCCCACATTCTCAATCAGATCAAATGAAAAGGAATTTAAGTTCGCATAATCATGATACCACCACAATAACATCAAGTGATACTACAAAAAGAGATTATTCAAAGGAAAGCTCGGTTGACATAACATCTAACAACAATAAGAATGATTCAAATGCTAATACTGCCTCATTATCTGGTCCTACTAATACTCCAGATATTACCACTAAAAGAGAACCTTCTAGCAGTAAAGATTTCCAAGAAAAATTGTTTAGTGGACAATTAGTCAATAGGGATGAGGAAGGCATATCAGAAGAACAAGATGACAATAATATCTCACAGGGAAGAAGACATTCTAATTCAAGATCGAGGTCGAGATCTAGATCACGTACCCGTTCATCAACCCCATCTAATTCGGAAAGAGCTTTACAAAGATCAAAATCACCAATCATGGTAGATAACATTACTGAAGAACCCAGAAATTCAGAAAGTTACGGTGTGGATTCCAAGAGACCCTCGCTAGATCGTCGTAGTGTTAGAGATTTAACCAAATCTGCGTCAGCAATAAGTATAGAATCTGAAAGGGAAAGATTTGCAAAGAGAAGGCAGTCAACTGAAATTACACCTCAAGATATGCTAAGGTCACTTCAAATGTTGAGGGATCAACATGAGGAAACTGAAGAGAATGATGGTCCTGCTTTAGTTATCCAAGGTCCGAATGAAAAGAAATCACAAAAGCTCGTGCAAAAGAATAAGCTAAAGCCATCGTCTCAAATACAGGGGTCCACAGGAGAAATGTCAAGATTAAGTGTTAATACATTGCATAAAAGGTCCGAGTCCAATGGCTCTGTACGCCGTACTGTAACGCCCCATAACATTCAAATGCATCCTCAAGGAAGAACATCTTCAGCACTCGACCTCATGAATGATGCTTCTTCACGTAGAAGTAGGGCAAATTCCGTAGATAATCATTCGCCATCCATTTTATCCACAGATTATAATGATAGTATTAACAGTGGCGACGCAGCAGATATTAACGATGATAATACATCAAATGAAAGTGATAATTCAAACCAAATTGGAGATTCATTTGCTGTATCAGATAATTCCGAAACAGATTCTGACGCAGATTCTCAAATGGAATCAGAAATAAGTGAATTATCGCCCTCTGGACAGAGCCCTCGCCATTCAATTAACTCGAAACTCCAAGATGATGGTAATTTTTCATCTGTAAAGACCCAATCCACCACAGAACTCGATGCACAACATCATCAGGATATAAGAGATAAAATTGCAATGCATCCGATTGGTGGTAGTTTTGAGGGAAAACCAACAGTAACATTCGGTCCGGAACCTCCACAGCATAGACAAACAATTCAATTTGATATTCAACAACCTCCAAGAAAGCATTTAGTAAAGATGGAATCAAGCCAAGAAATTCCAACATGGTCCCCAAAACGTCCCCCATATAAAAGAGCTCCATCTACTTCGAAGTATTTGATGAAACAATTTCGCAAAGGTAAGAAATTTAGAAACAATTTCGCAAAGGTAAGAAATTTAGAAAAAATTTGAAAAGAAGGTTATCAACAAATTCTATTGAAAACGATTTAAAGGGATCAGAAACAACAAAAGAACATGGTTCTAGCAAGACTAGTTCTCACGACACAAATCAACCTCAGGTAATTGATGAATATTTTGCGGATGACGAGACTGATGAAGAGAACGGTTCACCTATTAGTGCAAAGCCTACCCTCCAAAATGTTTTATCCCATTCAATGACATTTAGTACAAATGATAAATCTAAATTAAACGAGCTTGCTCAAGAACCTAGTTTCCAGAAGATGATTTACAAACAATGGAAGAGAGAACATAGAAATAAGAGACATTTGAGAAGTCCAAGGAAGATAGGTGCGAGATACATTACAAAAAGAAGAAAAAACAATGTAGACGGGTTGCATGATGTTGAAAGATTCAGAACTCAACATAACAAGCCTAATCAAGATAGTCAATTGATTTTTGATGATTCAGCAAAATCATTTAACTCGGTAAGTTCACTTCCAGATACAAATCAAAGTGGTAACGGTATGAAATCTACGTCAGGATTACCTCATTTACTATATGAATCGTCAAATAACAGCAACAGGCAAAATGATAATATATACCGTCAAACTAGTCACTATACTACAGATGATGGATATGATAATGATGCCGATGATGATAACTTGGATGATGACAATGACAGTGACAGTGACACTGAAAATAGAAGAGACGAAGAAGATAATGAAAGTGGTCAGAGTTATTATGGATTTCATCCAGATGATGATTTAGGTCCAAGTTTTGCAGATCAAATTCATCCCTTATCTAAAACAATGAGTTCTAATTATCTGTCATGGCAGCCAACTGTTTCACGTAATTCAAATTTTACTGGTTTAACAAATATCCAGAAGAATGAATTAGGTGGTGTTGAATATAGAGCTATTAAATTGTTATGTCGAATCCTTATAATTTATTACGTTGGGTTTCACATTATGTGTTTTGTCATGATGTTGCCTTGGATTTGTCGTGATGCCAAATATGCCCATATAGTTCGGGAGGCAGGTGTCTCGCCAGCATGGTGGGGTTTCTGGACTGCAATGAGTTCATTTAATGATTTAGGTTTGACTTTAACTCCAGACTCGATGAATTCCTTTAATACGGCTGTTTATCCATTGGTTGTTATGATCTGGTTTATCATTATCGGTAACACTGGTTTCCCAATCTTATTAAGATGGATCATTTGGGTCATTTTCAAATTATCGCCAGATTTATCTCATATCCGCGAAAGTACAGGTTTCTTATTAGATCATCCACGTCGTTGTTTTACGTTGTTGTTCCCTGAGTCGGCCACTTGGTGGTTGTTACTTACTTTATTAGGTTTGAATTTGACAGATTTTATTCTTTTCATTATTTTGGATTTGGGATCAACTGTTTTGAAACCTATCTCTAGAGGTTATAGAGTATTAAATGGTTTGTTTCAAGCTGTCAGTACAAGAACTGCTGGTTTTGGTGTTGTCGATCTAAGTCAACTGAATGCAGCTACACAAGTTTCATATATGTTAATGATGTATGTTTCTGTTTTGCCTCTAGCCATTTCTATTAGAAGAACTAATGTCTATGAAGAGCAATCATTAGGTTTATACGGTGAAGTTAAATCTGAATCTGAAGAAGAGGACGAGGAAGAGGAAGGTGAAAATGAGGATGAGGATGAGGATGATAATGTTTACAATTCTGATGATGGAGATCATATTGGTAGTCATTCAAATAATGGTACGCTAGAAGGGAGTTCTCGTAGTAACAAAAGCAGCACTTCTAGTAGTGCATCTGATAAGAAAAAGAAGAAGAAAAGGAAGCATAGAAAGAGTAAATCTAGACACGGTGAACCAGAAGATGCGAATGTTTCTACGAGATCGTTCATCGGACAACATTTAAGAAAACAATTATCATTTGATTTATGGTTCGTCTTTTTAGGTTTGTTCATTATCTGTATTTGTGAAAATGACAAAATTAAGGATTCCACAATGCCAAACTTTAACGTATTTTCGATCCTATTTGAAGTTGTCAGTGCATATGGTACTGTTGGATTATCTCTTGGTTATCCATCAACAAATCAATCTTTCTCGTCGCGTTTTACTACGTTGTCGAAATTGGTTATTATTGGGATGCTAATCAGAGGTAGAAATAGAGGTCTGCCATATTCATTAGATCGTGCGATCATTTTACCTAGTGAAAGATTAGAACATATTGACCATATTGAAGATTTGAAATTGAAGAGACGTAAGGATCATGATGAAAATGTTGATCCGTTAACAGGTTTATTTAGGAAAAGTATGAAAAGGTTTACTAGAAAAGTTGAGGAGACGCCAATTTATAGAACATTTACTCAAGATTTCAGTCATGAGGGTCCATCGGGATCACACCCAATGTATCAACATAATAATGTCTCTAGATCTCCGCATCAACAACGCTTCCCACATCAACCGAATCAAAGGTATCAGCCTCAGCCAAATGATTATTTCACAGAAGAAGATGAAAATGAGGAACAGCCTGTTAACAGTTACGAATCATCATCAATTAGACCTCAATCGACACATTCCGATAATTATCCGGAGTCAAATAATAAAATTACAGGAGAATCCTTGAGAGATCGTCAACAAAGAATTAATGAGGCTATTGTTTGAGGCAACATTCAAAAGACTTTGTTCAAAGCATATGTTATACATTTTAGAAATTACCCAGCATACAAAATTATACAAAAAATCAAAATAGTCATAAGCATGTATGTGTATATATATATACATAAAATAAATAATATTCATATAAATATAATAATAACAATATATCACATAGAGATATTAGTGAGCCCTAGATTTAAAAAAATGAGTACTGTATCAAATACAGTTATTGAAGCCTATTCATAGAAGCCTATTATTATTGTGCATCGCATGGCAAACAATACCGACGATATGAATCTTGAAGGTGCCGAATAAGACGTTGAAATGTAGTGAAGGACTTTCCATGATCTCACCTCATCGCGAATCAATTATACGTATGAAATTTTTCAGGACATATGCAACAGCTGTTTTTCCTCGTAGTGCGTATTATTATTACGTGGGATAGCAAACATATGTCCCTATACCAGACATGCATTATGGACAAACGAGGACATCCGTCTCCGTCGGAAATAATCCCCACTACGCACGGTGTGGGTTTCCAGATGAAAATTTTTTCTTTTAAGGGCATTTCGCCATTTGACAGAAATAAAATGACATTTATGCGGTGATCTCTTAGTGAAGCTGACTTTATTCGCCGAAACGAAGAAGATTTGTTGAAAGTTGCAGAACTTCATTTTATGAAGTATAAATACTCGACAAAAAATCCAGATATCTGGATGCCAATTTCAGTTCCAATATATTTTGTTCTAAATATTATGGTCATATCATAGAACGGTATGTTTTAATTAGACTATTTTACTTTACAAAAGGTTTGTTCCTATTACCTTTTCATAAGAAGATATATTTTTTATCATTATTATTTTTACTTCTATGTTTTCTTGCCTTATTTTATCTTTTCCCTTTCTTAGTAACTTATTAAAGAGAAAATCTACAACGGATCAAATACATTTAATCCTTAAATAACTACATTTTCATACTCTGGTCAGAAGATCTTTTGAAAAAGAATCTAATTAATACACTCCAGATAATATAAATTCTAATTAAATTTACCAATTTACTTAGGTTTTTAATCATACTACATTTTAATTGAGTTAAAAGAGAAGTTACTACGATAAACTAACTGTATGTATAAATCAGAAATATTTGTTATCAGCCATTCGATGAGAGGTTCCTACTACTCATTTTGAAATGTACTGAAAAAAGAGGAGAAATAGAAAAGTTTCAACCCATTTGTCCCTTAATTGAAGTGACTATCTGGTTACCTTTCGCACTATTTAGAAGCATCGTAAACTTTGATTAAGACGTAATTGTTTTACGGTTTTAGCTGATTCTGTTTGTTGCAATGGCTTTCATGTTATTGCAGCAATTAATTAAGCATTCCGTGCACAGTTCAGTCTCGCTGCGGCTCTTTCTTAGTGAAAAATACATTAATTAACGGATTTCTCGCCGAGTCTGAAAGTTGATGAACTTCGAAGAGTAAAATATGGAAATTTTCCCTTTTTTTAATTACAAAGTGATCGTCGTGCTAATATAATCATCATTAAAACAGGGGTTAATTAAACTTTCTCGATATATCTCTGTTCAATTGAAAAATTATTTTTACTAACAAATCTCTATCTGATACAGACTCTTTTCTTTTTGCATTTCCTTTTTGATTTATTGTTTGCTATTTCTTTTAGTCCTTAATATACGTTCCTTAATATAAAAGAAAGCAACCTTAAACCATTAAATATATTGAAAATATACCCAAAAAAATAACCAAAACCCATAAAAAAAATACAAATTAACTAAATCCTTAACAAGTTACTAGACTGTTACAAAAGAATATTTCGCATTTTTATTATTCTTCTACATTTAATTAACTAATTCATTTCTTCTTTTTTTGTTAACTATGTCTTCAGTTGTTCCAACTTGTCCAGTCACTCATCCGCTAGAAGCTGTCGGTGACCGTTTAGTTACTTTAGAATTACAAGATGGTGTCACTTTACAAGGTTATTCTTTTGGTGCTGAAAAATCAGCCGCTGGTGAATTAGTTTTCCAAACCGGTATGGTTGGTTATCCTGAATCACTGACCGATCCTTCCTACGAGGGTCAAATTTTAGTCATTACTTATCCTTTGGTCGGTAACTATGGTGTTCCTGATATGACTTTAGAAGATGAATTAGTCAAGGGTCTACCAAGATATTTCGAAAGTAATAGAATTCATGTTGCTGGTTTAGTTGTCTCTCATTATACTGAAGCATACTCTCATTACTTAGCTAATTCATCTTTATCTCAATGGTTGAAAAGAGAAGGTATTCCAGCTATTTATGGTGTTGACACTAGAAATTTAACCAAACATTTAAGAAACAGTGGTTCTATGTTAGGTAGATTAGCTTTACAAAACGCCAATGCTAATTTAGATGAAGCTACTACCGAAAATTGGAAGAATTGCTTCGATGTTCCAGAATGGATTAATCCAAACTTAGAAAATTTGGTTGCCAAGGTCTCAACTAAGGAACCAAAATTATATACTCCGCCATCTGACAACAAACAAGTTAGCATTCAAACTGGTCCAGATGGTAAGGTCTTAAGAATCGTTGCTATTGATGTCGGTATCAAATATAATCAAATACGTTGTTTCATTAAAAGAGGTGTTGAATTAAAGGTTGTCCCATGGGATTATGACTTCACCACTGAAGAATATGATGGTTTATTCATCTCTAACGGTCCTGGTGATCCATCTGTCCTAGCTGATGTTGCTAAGAGATTAGATAGCGTTGTTCAAGCTAAAAAGACTCCAATCTTCGGTATTTGTTTTGGTCATCAATTATTGGCTAGATCTACAGGTGCTCAAACTTCTAAAATGATTTTCGGTAACCGTGGTCAAAATATTCCTTGTACTTCTACAATTAGTGGTCGTTGTTACATAACATCTCAAAATCATGGTTTTGCTGTTGATGTCGACACCTTAGGTGATGGTTGGGAACCATTATTCGTTAATGCTAACGACGGTTCTAATGAAGGTATCTATCACAAGGATCTACCTTACTTTTCTGTTCAATTCCATCCAGAATCTACCCCAGGTCCAAGAGATACCGAATTCCTGTTTGATGTCTTCTTAAAGGCTGTCAAAGAATATAAAGAAACCCAAATCTTAAAGCCAATTGAATTCCCAGGTGGTTTATTAAAGGATAACTTAGAGGCAAATCCAAGATTACAACCAAAGAAAGTTTTAGTTCTAGGTTCTGGTGGTTTATCTATTGGTCAAGCAGGTGAATTCGATTACTCTGGTTCTCAAGCTATTAAGGCATTGAAAGAGGAAGGTATTTACACAATTTTAATTAATCCAAATATTGCTACTATTCAAACTTCAAAGGGTCTAGCTGATAAAGTATACTTCTTACCTGTTACAACTGAATTCGTTAGAAAAGTTATTTTGCATGAACGTCCAGATGCTATTTACGTTACATTTGGTGGTCAAACCGCCTTATCTGTTGGTATTGAAATGAAGGATGAATTCGAATCTCTAGGTGTTCAAGTATTAGGTACTCAAATTGATACTATTATTACTACTGAAGATCGTGAACTATTTGCTAACGCTATTGATGAAATTAATGAAAAATGTGCTAAATCTGAGGCAGCTGGTTCCGTCGAAGAAGCTCTTGCTGCTGTTAAAAGAATTGGTTTCCCAGTTATTGTTCGTGCTGCTTATGCCTTAGGTGGTCTAGGTTCAGGTTTTGCTAATAACGAAGAGGAACTTGTTGATCTGTGTAATCTTGCATTTGCTTCATCACCACAAGTTTTAGTCGAAAGATCCATGAAGGGTTGGAAGGAAGTCGAATATGAAGTTGTTCGTGATGCATTTGATAACTGTGTTACGGTATGTAACATGGAAAATTTCGATCCATTAGGTATTCATACTGGTGATTCTATCGTTGTTGCTCCATCTCAAACCTTATCTGATGCTGATTACAACATGTTAAGGACAACTGCTGTTAATGTTATTAGACATTTAGGTGTTGTTGGTGAATGTAATATCCAATACGCTTTGAACCCATTCTCTCAGGAATACTGCATTATTGAAGTTAACGCTAGATTGTCTCGTTCTTCTGCTTTAGCATCTAAGGCAACCGGTTATCCGTTAGCTTACACTGCTGCCAAATTAGGTTTAAACATTCCTTTAGACAAGGTTAAAAATTCTATTACTCAATCCACCTGTGCCTGTTTCGAACCATCATTAGATTACTGTGTTGTTAAGATGCCAAGATGGGATTTAAAGAAGTTCTCTAGAGTTTCTACTGAGTTATCCTCTTCTATGAAATCTGTCGGTGAAGTTATGAGTATTGGTAGAACATTCGAGGAAGCTATCCAAAAGGCTATTAGATCCACCGAATATGTGAACTTAGGTTTTAATGAAACTGAATTGGAAGTTGATATCGATCATGAATTATTAAATCCATCTGACCTAAGAATTTTTGCTATTGCTAATGCCTTCAGTAAATTAGGTTACTCTGTTGACAAGGTTTGGGAAATGACTAACATTGATAAATGGTTCCTACAGAAACTATATGATTTAATTGTTTTCGGTAAGAAGATTACTGATATTGGTGCTATTGAAGATTTACCAGGTGATTTACTAAGAGAGGCCAAACAATGTGGTTTCGACGATAGACAAATTGCTAAGTTCTTAAACTCCAACGAGGTTGCCATTCGTCGTCTAAGAAAGGAATTGGGTATTACTCCATTTGTTAAGCAAATCGATACCGTTGCTGCTGAATTCCCAGCACATACTAATTACTTATACATGACTTACAATGCTTCTGCTCATGACTTAACATTCGAGGATAATGGGGTTATGGTTCTAGGTTCTGGTGTTTACCGTATTGGTTCTTCTGTTGAATTTGATTGGTGTGCTGTTACTGCCGTTAGAACTCTGCGTGCTAACAATTACAAGACTATCATGATCAATTACAATCCAGAAACAGTCTCCACTGATTACGATGAAGCTGATAGGTTATACTTCGAAACCATTAATTTGGAAAGAATCTTGGATATTTATGAAATTGAAAACTCTCAAGGTGTTGTTGTTTCTATGGGTGGTCAAACTTCTAACAACATTGCTATGACTTTACACCGTGAAAATGTAAAGATTTTGGGTACTTCCCCAGATATGATTGATTCTGCTGAAAATCGTTACAAGTTCTCTCGTATGTTAGACCAAATCGGTGTTGATCAACCTGCATGGAAGGAATTGACTTCAATGGATGAAGCTGGTAGTTTCGCAGAAAAGGTTGGTTATCCAGTCTTGGTTCGTCCGTCTTATGTTTTATCGGGTGCCGCTATGAACACTGTCTACTCAAAGAATGATTTAGAATCTTATTTAAGACAAGCCGTTGAAGTTTCTCGTGATTACCCAGTTGTTATTACCAAGTATATTGAAAATGCCAAGGAAATTGAAATGGATGCAGTTGCAAGAAATGGTGAATTAGTAATGCATGTTGTTTCAGAACATGTTGAAAATGCAGGTGTTCACTCAGGTGATGCCACATTAATTGTCCCTCCACAAGATTTAGCTAAGGAAACCGTCGACAGAATTGTTGTTGCTACTGCAAAGATTGGTAAGGCTTTGAAGATCACTGGTCCATACAATATTCAATTTATTGCTAAGGATAATGAAATAAAGGTCATTGAATGTAATGTTCGTGCTTCTCGTTCATTCCCATTCATCTCTAAGGTCGTTGGTGTCAACTTGATTGAATTAGCTACCAAGGCTATCATGGGTCTACCATTTGATCCTTATCCAGTTGAAAAGTTACCAGATGATTATGTTGCTGTTAAAGTTCCACAATTCTCTTTCCCACGTTTAGCTGGTGCTGATCCTGTTCTAGGTGTTGAGATGGCTTCCACTGGTGAAGTCGCAACATTCGGTCACTCCAAATATGAAGCTTACTTGAAGTCTCTATTAGCTACTGGTTTTAAGTTACCAAAGAAGAACATTTTACTATCCATTGGTTCGTTTAAGGAAAAGCAAGAATTACTGCCTTCTATTCAAAAATTATACAACATGGGTTACAAACTTTTTGCTACTGCAGGTACAGCTGATTTCATCACTGAGCACAATATGTCTGTCCAATACTTGGAAATCTTAAACCAAGACGATGATGAAAAAGCAGAGTATTCTTTGACTCAACATTTAGCTAACAACAACATCGATCTGTACATCAATTTACCATCTGCTAATAGATTCCGTCGTCCAGCTTCATACGTTTCCAAGGGTTATCAAACTCGTCGTATGTCTGTTGATTATTCTGTTCCACTGGTTACGAATGTCAAGTGTGCTAAGTTATTAATTGAAGCCATTTCAAGACACCTAAAACTTGATGTTTCTGGACGTGATGCTCAAACATCTCATAGAACTGTTACAATCCCAGGTTTAGTCAATATCGCTACCTATGTTCCAAATGTCTCTAATGTTGTCGATGGTCCAAAGGAATTAAAGGAAACTAGTCGTCTATTTTTAGAATCTGGTTTCACCTACTGTCAAATCATGCCAAGAGCTTTCAGAGGTCCAGTTATTACAGACAGTATTTCTCTAAGGGCTGCTCTATCTGCTTCTACTGACTCATCTTACACTGATTATGCTTTAACAGTTGCTGGTACTCCAAATAACATTTCACTTGTCGGCCAAACCGCTGCTGATGTTAGTGCTTTATTCTTACCATATCATGAATTGAAAAATAAGGTTTCTGAAGTCAGTCAATTATTACAAAACTGGCCAAGTGAGAAGCAAATTATTGCCGAAGCTAAGACTTCTGAACTAGCATCTATCCTTCTTTTAGCCTCTTTACAAAATAGATCCATTCATATTACTGGTGTTTCCAACAAGGAAGATCTAGCCTTGATTAAGACTGTTAAAGAAAAGGATTCCAGAGTTACATGTGATATCAACGTTTACTCATTGTTTATTTCTCAAGAACAATATCCAGAAGGTGTATTTTTACCAACTGAGGAAGATCAAGAATTCTTCTGGGAAAATCTAGATGCTATTGATGCATTCTCCATTGGTTCCCTTCCAACTAACCTAGCTGCAATTACTGGCCATGATGTTGAAGTTGGTTTAGGTATTAAAGATGCTCTGCCATTATTATTCACCGCTGTTCATGAAGGTAAATTAACTGTTGCTGATATTGTTCTACGTTTACATGAAAATCCAATTAAGATCTTCAACCTACCAGAACAAGACGCTATTGTTGAAATTGATCTTGATTATGTTGTTGCTGACACTAAGAGATGGTCTCCACACACTGGTTCTTCTTTATCTGGTGGTATTGAGCGTGTTATTATCAATGATAAGACTGTTGTCTTAAGTGGTGAATTAGTCGAGGAAAAGCCAACTGGAATCCATGTTATCAAGAATACCACTACTGCTCAAGCTCCAGCCGAAACTCAAAAGAATATTGGATTTATGAAGGATAAGAGATTCTCATTTTCTGCTGAAAGACCAAAGATTTTCGAAAGTGTTGAATCTGCTGAAGATGCAATTGTTGAACCTCCAACTTTGGAACAAAGATTGATGTCCTCCAAGCCTCCAAGAGAATTGACTGCTCCATCTGCTTTAGAAAACTTAATCCGTGGTAAGAATCCATTCCAAGGTAGACATATTCTATCCATTAAACAATTTAACCGTTCTGATTTACATGCTTTATTTGCAGTTGCTCAAGAATTAAGAGCTGCAGTTGCTAGAGAAGGTGTTTTAAGTATTATGAAGGCACATGTCTTAACTACTATTTTCTATGAACCATCCACTCGTACTTGTTCTTCATTCATTGCTGCTATGGAACGTCTAGGTGGTAGAGTTATCAATATTAATCCAAATGTTTCTTCAGTTAAGAAGGGTGAGACTTTACAAGATACTATTAGAACTTTAGCTAGTTACTCTGATGCTATTGTTATGCGTCATTCAGATGAAATGTCAGTTCACGTTGCTGCTAAGTACTCTCCAGTTCCAATTATTAATGGTGGTAACGGTTCTCGTGAACATCCAACTCAAGCTTTCTTAGATCTATTCACTATCAGAGAAGAAATTGGTACCGTTAATGGTATTACTGTTACATTTATGGGTGATTTGAAACACGGTAGAACTGTTCATTCCTTATGCCGTTTGTTAAAGCATTACCAAGTCAGAATTAATTTGGTCTCTCCAAAGGAATTAAGATTACCAGACTCCCTAAAGCAAGAGTTATATGAGGCAAATATGTTAGGTGTTGAAAGTCTAGAATTGACTCCAGATATCATTTCCAAATCGGATGTTTTGTATTGTACTAGAGTTCAAGAGGAAAGATTCAAGGATAATGCTGAATACGAACGTTTAAAGGATGTCTACATTGTTGACAACAGAATCTTGGCTCACGCTAAACAAAATATGGCTATCATGCATCCATTACCTCGTGTCAATGAAATCAAGGAAGAAGTTGATTACGATCATCGTGCTGCTTACTTCAGACAAATGAAGTACGGTCTATACGTTAGAATGGCTTTATTAGCTATGGTATTGGGTATTGATCCATAAACAAACTAAATAATTAGTATTTTTCTTATATAACTTTGTTCAGATACTGTATTTTAATGTATATTGCTATTTTATACTAAGAGCTGGAGATATATTACGAAGAAAGTAATTCTGAGTAAGTGACTCTTAAGAGACGTTGACATCGCTTTACTTTCAGTGAAATCTGACTTCCTCTGATGAAACTAAGTTAGTCGGCTCTGCATTTCTGCGGCATAAACTGAAAAATATACATTATGCGAGGGAAGAAATTAAAGTGAAAGAACTTAAATACTTATAAGAAGATAGTCCCTCTGAATAACAAGTATCACAATTAAGATAGTTGAATTTGTCAATAACAATCTGTATAAAAACTTGTAAATATAATGCTGGCAAGATGTTCTGCATTTAGAAGAACCTCGCTTTTGGTGAGATTGTTCAACACTAATAATAAAGGGGAGATAGAATCTGGTGATATTTTACGAGATATTATATCTAATAGACAAAGTAAAGTACGAACAGTGAAAGTAAACGATGTCAAGAATAGAAATTTAATGTTCGATAAAGGTGCTAGTCGATCAGGTCCATTTCCTAGAGCTAAAACTAAATCCAATCATAATCTCAATAAGAAGAAAAGAATTGTTATTAATTGGAATAGTGGTACAGAGAGAGCACAAGAAGCTGCAAATAAAGTCATTAGAGAAGTATTTAAATTGAATAGTAAAGGGTCAATTAGAATCTTTGACGATAAGACTCATAAGATTGAAACTTCGAATATTAAATATTATGCGAAAGGGTTAGACCTAGATAAATTCGGGGTTTCTATTGTTGATATTGAAACAGTTACTGAGGGTATAAGAATTCCATTGGTTAAAATTGTTGATTGTAAAACAGCATTAAAGAAATATTCGGATCATTTGGCAAAGGATAAAGAGAAAGAATTGATGGAAAAAGGGCTATTGAGGAAGAAAGCTTACGATTCATCCAAGAATGAAGGAGCTTTAAAACATATCAAATTATCATGGAAAATACGAGAAGATGATCTACAAAATCAAAAGTCTCGTGAGATTGAGAGTCTGTTGAAGAAAGGTAATAAGATCGACATTTACATTGATGATAGAACTGACACACCTAAGAATTGGTTAGGAGAGTTTGAGAATAGTATGAATCCATCAGAAAAAGAAACTCTGAAGGAAGTTAGGGTTCCTAAGAAGGAGTTAAGACGTCGAAATGAGATTCTAGAAAAGATTCAAACACTTGTAGAAGACCTATCGGTGGCTCCAGTGATAGAGGGTGATGTAACGTCAAGAATCATGATACATCTAGTTCCAAAACCTGCAACTAAAGAAAAGGTTGACAGACATAATCTGAAGGAGGAGAGAAGACGTGAAAGACAAGAGAAACTAGAAAAAAGAATTAAAAGGAAAAAGGAAAGATTAGCAAATGAATGAGGATCGTTCTACTATGATACCATGAGGTATTGTCATATTAATATTATTAGCATATTACTTGTAAATACGTACGTTATATATTAATTAATGAGCATATAGAATATGAAATCTGTTCAATGTGCATTGATTTGATCGAAGATATTTTTATTTTTTATATTAAAATCATAATCTATTTGATGTGTCCAAAGGGGTATTATTGTAAAGCTAATTAACATGGTAATAAGATGCATTGTCTGAATATATGTTGATGTAGGTTACAAATCAATACACTAAAGAGTTATAATTACCTGTATTGTTATATTTTCTTCTAGTTCATAATCTTACCTATTTAGCCTGTTAGAAACAGGTAATTCTATTAAAAACAACACAAAGTATAAATATTGTATTGTTTTGATACAATACAGATGATGGATCGAATGTAACGATACGCGCACAATAAGATGATCTTTGTGGACCTCGACAATTACAACATCCACTATGTATAAAGGAAGAATTATGGTTAAATACATACAACTATATAGATCATACACATAGAGATATACAATTTATACTTTATTTACTTCATTAAAAACGTCACAACTATAACGATTGGAAATACCAACTATTATACTTTTAACAGTAATAAATAAATAAATATACGGCCTAAATAATACGCTATTCTTTATAATTTTCAAATATTTATATTATGTCATTATCGTTTTTTTGTTTATCAGGTGTCTAGGCGTTACGCCTTTCCAATTGCTTACCAAACGTAAAAAATTAGAAGAAAGTAATGAGAAACGTTAAAATGTTATCGCGAATAATGAAATGATTTGAGAAATTATGTGCAATTCAGTACGTTATTCATTTATGTCTATCAATAACTTTATGTATATCAGTGCCATATATATTTTTATGCTCTTTTCTATAAAATTGTTAAATTTATATAACTGTTGATGTTGTCAAAAAATGTTTTGCACATTCGTATGCGGTCCAAGAAATAGCAGTAGCGGGCATAGTAGCTATAATTCTTGGTTTTAAACCTCTCCAGAAACCCTTCCAACCGTATACTTCTAACAATG
>PPOO01000849.1:5141-17748 GCA_003708545.1 Maudiozyma turicensis
TCCAATAACCAAATAGTAGGGGATATCTTGATAGAATTTGCTTGAATATTATTTCAATAGCATTTTTAATTTTGTCGTTTGGTTTAGAATATGTTTTCAACAGCAGATCAATCGCTTTTAATATTGTGTTTAATGATTCGATGTCACTGAGGTTCATATTTTGGTAAGTTTTAACAAAATCTTGATTTTCCTTGATGAATGCTGCATCAAGTCCTGCTAGAGCATCTTGCTGAGATAAAATCTTCTTTGGCATATTGTCTGGAGAAATGATTATATACTGGGGTGGATATTCTTAGTTTAAATTGTTCATTTAGATCTGTTAAACAATGTAGCTATTTATACTGTTTCAATCTTTAATAGTACTTCATCATGTTAAATTTTTCAATATAGATAGGGCTTTTATTGACAACCCGGAACCCTAACAACTACAATTATAAGAAAACAAACAATTCGAAATTGAGACCGAGGCATATCTTTACGATTAACATTATAAATAGAATTACGAATTAATAAGTGAACTCAAAAGATTCAAATATCCGTAATTGGTTAGAATTTACTGCATCAGAATTGTGAATGATTTTTCCAACAAGATAGAGTCTTGAGAAATTACATGATCATGAGGCTGAATGAATGGCTGCAAAATGATCTGATTACCTCTAATTGGATAATGATAACAGTGTATTAGATCCGGCAGTGGAAATTGTAGAAAAATGTATGTACAATTAATACATTCAACCGTCCATTTGAAATGATTTTAATGGATTCATGGAAAATTTTCGGAGTTTTGTTTCAAACATGAAACATATATGAAGCGCCGAATATAGATCACTAAAACAACTAAATGATACATCCAAATAACATATACATATATAACAATGAATTAAAAATTTTCAAAACTTCATTCCTTTTAATATCTATTTGAACAAAGTATGCTGTTTAGTTTAACCATGGATGATGTGGAAAATTTTCGGTTTCCATAAAAAGATAGACACAAGAAACATCAATGATCAACTAATCAATGATTTAGACTTATCTTTATTTCAAAGAAAGGATATGAAGACTGTGACGATATATACCATATCGATATGGGGGATGCTTGTATTGAAGATTATTCATTTATTTTCTGATATTTATACATGTATCAAATTGCTTGCGTTCAATACGTGGTCCAACGAATATATTCAACCTTACCTCTCATTTAAAATCTCAAAATGGTTATTTTCGGGATGTATAATATTTTCAATATTGTTATTATGCTGGGAAGGTATCCATGGACTTCGTATCTATCAGAGTCGATATGTCTGTTCTGGATATATTAATAATTTCACTAGACGGTTATATTGTTTATATGATTTTCGAATCTTTTGTTTATTCGATAAAATTACTCCAAGTGGATATTTTCAAAAGTTAACATTTTTCTGTTTCTTTGAATTGAAAAATTGTATTGGTTTGCTATTTGCCGATTCGCCAAGACAGATCATTAATGGGTTGACTTTATGGTCAGTATTATTTGCTGCTTCCGATATAGACATTGTAAACAGTACTGACAATGTCTCTGCAAATGTTATAACTGGTGATACTACAGCCGTTCATGGTATCATAAGCAGGATTAAAATAATTGCACAGACGAATCATGAAGAAGCTGTAATGTTATCATTTATGTTTCTTTCATTTTTGATCTGGTTATTATTATTTATTAAATTTACAATAGCTGTAATTGGTTCCATATATGTATGTTATCGATTCGGTAAGGATAATCAATTTGAAACGATACGTGAATATATTTATGTTACGGTGAATTATAATTTAGATTATTTAATTGAGAAATATAAATATAAAAATTTTTATTCACGAACAAGTTTAATTGATAGTTCAGATTCTGAATTTGATTCAGATTGGGAATTAGATTTACCGAAATTAAAATTGAATGGTCAATACTACAATGAGATGAATTGCATTAATAATGAAATGAGTAAAGTAAGTTTTATAAGGACTCCAGATACTTTGTATAGTGTGCCAAGTTATTATTATCAATAATGCATTTGGGAAAGGTGATATGATTACAGTTTTTTTATTTGAACATAAGCGGTATAATCATTATAAGTTTTTATATATAAATTTATGCAAAAAATATAAATATAATTGAAAAATAAAAGTACAAAATATAAGAAACTTATTACACGGATTTCGTTGATAAAACAGGGGAAAAAGAAAAAAGATGGTTTTTATGATGTTCTGTGTTTGCGTGTAACAAGTATTAGAAATTAAAAAATAATTGTTAAGAAGTGTGTGGGGGGATGTAAATATTCACGAACATCAGTGAATAAAAATGAACCTTTTATCGATAAGAATGATGGAGAGAAAGTGTATAAATTTGATTTGAAACTAATCTCTTTTCTTGTCTGAAGTCTTTTTAGCTTCTTCGATTTCTTTATCCTTTTGATAAATTGCTTTTCTAACTTCGACGATATGTTTTAATTTTTCACTTGGTTCATACATACCATATCTTCTAAATCTTCTAATTTCTGTATTCATTTTACCGATATCACCTTCAGCATCATCTAATAATTCTTTCAAATTATTTTCTAATTCGATGAAATATTCTTCACTTAAGAT
Organism: Maudiozyma turicensis; assembly: GCA_003708545.1. NCBI lineage: Eukaryota > Fungi > Ascomycota > Saccharomycetes > Saccharomycetales > Saccharomycetaceae > Maudiozyma > Maudiozyma turicensis. The sequence continues at coordinate 7,758 of PPOO01000849.1, forward strand.
GAATTTTGGATTTTCTTCATCAATTCTTTTAAAAGTATCCGCAGTAAATCTTTCATCCAATGGTGATTGGAAACCTTCACCAGCATTTAGGATAAAACCTGGTGCCGCAGCAGTTTTAATTGCACCTGCTCTATAAGCTTGAACTACACCACCATATTTCTTAACAGTATAATCATAGAAATTAGTTTGATAATCATCGTAAGTAGCTCTTCTTGCACCGATCCAACCTAAATTAGCTAATAAATTTTTAATCTTTTCATTTTTTTGATTTAAATCAACGTTTCTAATCTTATACATTTTAATTGGATTAAAAGAGAAAGGATTAGCTAAAGCGAAATGAAAGAATAAAGTAATGAAGATAATTTTGAAAATATGTAAAGCGAAGAAAGCCCATTGAGCACCAACCGAATTATAATTTGGTTGAATTTCTTCTCTTAATTTTGCAGCCATATCCTTTTGATTTAATCTATTTTCTAAAATTGGAATTAAAATTTTGGATAAAGTATTAGTAATTGAATTACCTGGAGTTGGTGATATAACATCCGGTAAATCAGTATATAACCAAATTAATATAATTAAAGCATAAATACTCACATATTTATTTGATTTTTTCCATTTTGGTACAATCAATTGACCTGGCCACATCTGATCAATTAAAGGTTTATTATAATCCAATTTTTCTAAATTTTCATCTTTACCCGCACTATAATGAAATAATAAACAACCGCCTTCTGTCATATAACCTGGATGAGTAGATTTATAATAATCTATTGGTTCATATTCATGAAAAATTGATGGTCTAATTACCATTAAATCAGATAATGTAATCTTTTGACCAATTTTACGTGAATCTGTTGTAAAGATACTTCTAACTTTATTATTAATTGTATCAGTTTGACTAAATTGAAATGCATAGTCTTTATCACTTGAATCATTTAATCTAACGTAAACTTCCATCTTTCTATTTTTTTTTTAAGTTAAGAGTCTGACAGGAAAAAATTTATTTGCTTCTGATGTATTACAAAAGAGAGGGAAAGTATCAAACAGCAAAATAGCAAATGAATGAATAAATAGAATATATATTAAAGAAATAATATATCTCTTATATATATATATATATGTAATTCGATAACGAAAAGAGAAAAATTATGATAATTATGTAATAACCATTATATATCAGTATTTTTCATTAATAATTTGATAAAATGGCGGGGCAATTGAGAAGACAACTGCATAGTAGGGGTGGCAAATTTTTCTTTTCCGTCTCTTTATCAAAGCATCTATCCAAAATCCTGTTGTTCCGTAGTTTACAACAACAACAAGAACAACTAGAAGGAATCCCAAAATAATGATGGAAAAACAACACTGCGAACATGGGAAATTAAATTAAATAGCAGGGGAGTATGAGAGTAGTTGTCTGCCTACGTCCAGGTATACACCATTGTATGTATGTCTGTAGGCAGAGCGTTGAAGGCAGAGCATCGTAGGCAGACAGGACAAGAGTAGACAGGATGAAAAATTAATAATAGTGGGGGAGGGGAAGGGGGGAGCAAGAGATCAAAGGACCGGCAGGCAGAGCAGAGCCGCAGTAGTAGCGGCGTCAGCAGCAACAGAAGAAGAGATCACAGAAGAAATTCAAATAAATCCGGGACAAACAAACGCACGCACAGGTGTGTTCGGCAGTGATTTGACTGTCGGCAAGAACACAAAAAGAAGCGATTTCTGTACGTGCCGTATCGTGCCATACAGTGCCGTCTGTGTGAATTACGGTTAGTAAAGGAAAACGGACAGCACAGAGAAATAGCTGTGCCAGCGGTGCAGGCGGTGTCTGTGTTGGAAAGAGAGTAACATGAAATAAATAACTGCGGGGTGGGGGCAAGAGATCATTAATAAAACAGGAAATCAAATGATTATGGATATATTAGGCGTTTCTATATATTCTGAACAGGTAGAAACACGAGGAATATGGCAGTATAACCGTTGCACAAAAGTGTTGATATAGCAAACCACATTCAAATTACCAGTGCAAAGCTGTTGTGCTCTGAAGGGAGATGATGCGGGGTGCGACGAATTGTCAGCAGATTTATTACAAAAAATTGACAGAGACAGACTGATACATCCATACACACAGTACGCACACGTAGCCACGAAATGTAATCCGCGGTTGAGGGTTCCGAGAGAGACGTGGCTGTCTCTGCCAAACAGTAATAATGGCAGACCTTTGTAATGGGTTCAGATATTATCATTATTATTAGTAAGGAAATATCTGTGTTTGTTAGTTGGATATTTCTTACAAATCATGTTCGACTGTGACTGATTATTTTGCTCACTTTTGAAATGGACCCAACAGTGAGGACACTAAAGTCCATGATATCAAACGTATGCAGATATTGGCCTCTTAGTAATCTTGCTCTGGGTCTGGGGATATTAGTAAGAAATCGCTGTCGTCGTCATTATTCAATGTAATAACATGTAGTGTAAAACAGTGACTCTCTCTCTTCTCGTCATAAACACACACACACACACACATATATATATATATATATCTGTGAGCGTAGAATTACATATGCACCTCTATAGACCGCTATATTCTATAGGATTATGTTGCTTTTTAGTTCGGCGGTTAATTTTGTTTACAAAAAAATTGTGCATACATAGAAATAATCTGTCTTGCAACATGAACAAGTTAGAAAAAACATTCACTACTGATTCTACAAAATGTTCCAAACCATATCCTACTATTACTCATTATAATTATCATAAATGACTCACTGGTTACGTTATCTTAATATACATACCGTTATTAAATTTAGTTCCTTCAACATTACCCGGATACCAGTTTTGTTCTGCGCCGGTTTCACTGTATATACAACAACCGCCTTACTCTTTTTTTTTCCTCTTCTCATCACTTATCCCTGAAAAAACTTTTCAATTAGAATTAATAACGATAATATACCAAAAAGGGATATAAGTGACTCATTTCTAATGAATCTGAAACTGCTATAAGAATGAATTAATTCATATATATATATATATATAGATTAGCTACACACACTTAATTGCATCCATTCTCCATAATCATTTACTTTCACTCGGTATTGGTATAATCATCCAATTAGCTAACATTTTCTACTACTACTACTACAAAAAAATATGATCATACAGGATAACGAACCATATTTATACAATCTTTTACTTCAAAAACAATTGAATTATACTAGTATTTGTACAGGTAGTTTCACAGTACCTAAAACACATCAAATTTGTTCATCAACAGGTAATTCATTAGATATTTATGATATTTCAAATGGGAAAATTGATCCAATATTATCAGTTGATAATATTAATTCAACAATTACTTCTATAGGTACAATTAATCCACAGAAAAATATCGAACCACAATTAGCTAAAATCTTAATATTATCAGATTCAGGTAATATTACTATCTTACAATTTGATCCATTAAATAATACAATGAAACCAATTATTATTGAACCACTAATGAGATCAGGTATGAGAAGAACAACTCCTTTATATCATCATACAATTGACCCACAGGGTAAATTCATCTTCATGACCGCCTTTTCAAAATTTACTTACATGTATACTATAGAGTATACAAATGATAACGGTAACAATCAAATGAAATTATCTTCACCAATTGGATTCGCAAGAGATAGTTCAATAGTTTCCTCAGTTACTGTATGTGATACGAAACCATATGAAAATCCTATCTTTGCAACAATAGAAAATTCAAAAAATTTTAATGATCCAAAACAAACTTTAAATTTTTATACATTAGATTTAAATCTAAATCAAATCCTATTATTAAATTCATTTAATTTGAAAAGGCAATCTTTCAATTTTTTACCTTTACCTGATTTAGTTAAATTCGGTTACATTAATGCATCAAACGAAAACGATCAAGAACAATCAAATCCTTTTATATTATTAGCAACTGAAAATCATCTTCTAATTAAAGATATGCTAGGTTTCCATACTATCGAAATACCTATACCACATAGAAATGGTGATACAAGACCAATTGATATGTTATCTGTTGATATTCAAACCATTAAGGATAAAGATTTCATTATCATTTTACAAACAAGTAATGGTGATTTATTAAAATTACAATTTCAAAAAAATTCATCTTCAAATATATTAAAGGCTTCAATTAATTATTTCGATACTTTACCTCATGGGGATTCCTTAACTATCTTTCCTAATGGATACATGTTTGTCAATTCTGAATTTAACGATAAATTGTTATTACAATTCGAATCCCTAGGATCAAACAAATTCGAAATTCAGAAAACTTATAAGATTCATGACAAATTACAAAATTTGTCTCTAATTGATACTTTAAAGACTTTGAACCCATTGACTTCAACATCAATCATAACATCAAAGGATAATATAATCACTTCTTTCTTAACCAGATCCAACGATAAATCATTGCGTATCCTATCAAGTTCAATTAAATTCGATGATTTAATTTCATCAAATTTACCACCGAATCCACGAAACATCTGGACTCTAAAACAAGATCCGATGACTGCAAATAAAACAAATTATCATAATTTATTAGTATTGGGTTTTGAAAATACTACTACTTTCCTTCAAATCGAGGGTAATTCAATCAGGGATTTAAAATTACCGTCAACAGATACATTTATTGTACAAAATGATAAAACTATCCATATGAATACAATGCTAGGTAATACAATTATTCAAGTTTGTTCCAATAGTTGCAATCAAATATCAATTAAACAAAATTATAAATCGATCTTAAATTGGTATCCACCTGCAGGTATCACAATTGTAAAAGCTGATTCAACACCAACTCAACTAATACTGGCTTTATCTAATAATGATATCATCTATATGCAGATTCAACCTAATGGCAACATTGTTGAATCACAGAAAAAATTATCAATGGATACGAAAATTACTGATATATCTGTCTATAATGATCCAGGGAAACCATTGGAACCATGCAAATTTTTAATTGTCGGTACAGATGATAAATTAATCAATGTAATCTCTTTGCAACATGACAACAACGGCAACGAGGATGAAGACAACTTCTTAGAGATCATATCCTTTATGAAGTTAACAGACGTACCAAATTCAGTATTATATACACCTGGTCACATTCATGCTGGTTTAAACAATGGTATTTATTCGAGATCCAAAATTGTGGATTCTGGTGCTAAACAGATCGCAACTGGTGAAATTAAAGACGTTTGGAATAAATATATAGGTGTTAAGAAAGTCACTTTATCAGTAATCAAAAGAACGGTCCTATCTCTTACATCCAATGAGAATGAAGAAGATGAGGAAGAAGATAGTGATGATGATGACGATGATGATGGCAATGGTGAACATAAGTCCAAGGAGGATAACGACGACGAAAGAGAAAATCATTTGACCCCATGCGTATTGGTGACTTCTGATACTACTTGGGCAAGCTACCAACATAAAGGAAATTTTTACATTAGACCAATCGATTTCTCATCAGATATTAAAGGTTTATCACAGGTAAGTGAAATCACTACAGAAACTTTGAAATTTAACGGTTGTTGTATTTTATCTAAATCAGGTAAGTTAATCATTGGGCAATTTAAAGATTTTATTTTCAATAACAAATGGTTACGTATGGAAGAGATTCCATTATCATTAGATAACGATACCAATATAAAAGATGAAGAAAGTGATTCTGATGAGGAGATGGATTTACAAGTTGATATTCAAAAATTTAGAAATAAAATCACTTTACCTTACAATGGCTATACAATCTTCATCGATAATATGGTAGATGACGATGATGACAAGGATTATGAAAAATCTGTTAGGATATCTGTCCTGGATTCAAATATGAGATTTTTAGAATTTGTTAAAGATGACAATTCCAAATGTAATTTCCAATTTTTCTCAAATTTTACGGCTATAACTGCAAAACTAATCAATTTCGCTAAAGGTGGTAACAGCAATTTAATTCTTTCAACGGTTGAAAGGAAATTAATAACCTATGAAATTTCTATCAAAAAATCATTTTTTAAACTAATTGAACTCCATACTACAGAGGTTGATGATCGTGTTAATGCATTATGTGAATTTGATAATAAATTGATAGTACCAATACGTAACAAATTAGTAATTTACAGTCTAGGTAAGACTCAATTACTGAAGAAAGCAGTTCATAGCACAATTCCTTCAACTCATATAATTGTTACTATTGATAACTGGAAGGATAAAAGAATTGCAGTAGGTGATATTCAGGAATCCGTTACAATTTATCAAGTCCTGGATGACAAATTTGTTGCTATAGCTAGCGATGTTACAAAGAGGCATGTCGTGGCTGCTAAGTTCTTAGATCCATACACTGTTATTGGTAGTGACAGATTTGGAAATATATGGACATTAAGAGTTCCAGAAGCTGCTCAGGACGATAAAACATCCAATATCATAGTGAACAATAATGATAAGAAGCTAAGTGGGAACCTAATAGAAACACCCTACCAATTGAAAGTATTAAATCATTACTATATTAATGATATGGTAATGGATATATTCATAGTCCATAATATCCATAAATCTGGTAGAGATTGTATTTTGTATACTGGTATCCAAGGCACAATTGGTGCATTGATACCTATAATTTCTAAAAATGAGGTTACATTATTGAAAAAAGTCGAAGATAATATTGCTGACATCGAAATGACAGTATCAACATTCCTTAACTCAGACGAGAATGATGATGATTTCAAAAATTTAACTGGTATCGATTCAGAGGAATTACAAACTATAAAAGATAACAAGAAAAAAGAACATTTCCCTGAAGGTGGTTATTCTTTAGTAGGCAGAGATCATGAAGCATATAGGGGATACTATGCTCCAGTTAGGAACATTATTAATGGTGATCTATGTGAAACTTTTCAAAATTTACCAACATTAGAACAGAACCTAATTTGTAGTAAAATTTCTAAACACAATCTAACTAAGGAGGATATCTTAAATGCAATGAATGAAGTTAGAACAGGTTACTTATAGATTATGTATTATTTATTTTATCAAAATAAAAAAAGTATTTATTGTCATTAAAATTATATAAGTGCATAACATATTACATTGTGAGAATTCTCTGGTGAAAATTATTGCTCAAAAAGTGTATCTTTGCCATATTCATATTTTAAAAAAATATTAATTAATGTGTTATATTATGAGTTATAGAAGTGATTTGTTGTATCAATCCTTTGAATTAGAGGTAAATAAAATATTTTTGGGTTCATTAGTATTAAGGTGTTTGTTTTCTCGTTATTATGCAGTAAAGTTCGGTAATTGCGATATATTAGTCACATCTAAAGTAGACCCCAATAGATGACTTTGATATACGCTATCTACCAATCTATGTACAATTAATGCATCCATAAATGTCGGGAATCCTTCAAATTCAAAACCCTGGAGTAAGAATTGTGAAGGTAAGCTTGGAATCTTTTTAGTATTGTAGTGGAAATCTGCTATACTTTCATAAAGTCGAAAAATATTACCTAATACTGCATTGTAATTTGTTAAATGATAAACTTCCATTATTTCCTTACCTGCATCATACATATTCATGTCGGTTTTTGGTTGTGTATTATATTTATCACCATTGTTGGCTATCGGTACATCATTAGCTCTAATACCACTATAATACAATACTAAATTTGATATTTCCGCAAAACCTGCATCACCTTCTAATTTTACATCACCTTTAGTACCATGAATATCAATTACTAAATTTTTGGTAAATTTCTTAGTTGGTTTCCCACCTTTGATACTACAAGACACAGGAACATTACCTCTCATTAAGGTACCTTGAAACAATAAATGATCAGGTACACTTTTCTTAACTTTCTGTCCCGTCTTTTGACCATGATCATCAACGATATCCTGTTCTGGAATATTATTGAAAACCATACTACTTATTTTGCTGAAATATGATCCAGTCATATATTGTAAGATATCTATTGTATGACCAAATGTATTCGTCACTAAATCGTTACCATTCCCCATTTCATAAATATAATTCGGCGATTTATTTGGTCTATCATAACCATACCAACCACCATTCCCAGTTAATTCAATGGAATTGATTTCACCAATATGACCTTGAGAGATTAGTTCTTTGGCACGCAAAATATAAGGGGATTTACGACCTTGTAATGATACGATTGTCTGTAAACCACGATTAGCTGCAGCTTTATAAATTTGTTCTGCTTGATCTAAATTACAGGCCATTGCCCATTCTAGGAATAGGTATTTAAGGTTGGGATTACTCTTTGAATATTCTAATAATGGTAATATTACAGAATAATGATATGATGTTTGAATTGAGATTACTATCATATCAACCATTGCCGTTGATGCGAATGTTTCTAAAGTTGGGAATGCTGTTGCATTAGTCAATTTCAATGCCTTTATCGTCTCTAAAGCGACTTCTAATTGTGGATTATATAGTGCTGTGATCTGATATTGTGAGGATAATTGTAAAATAGCTGGATAATGAGTCTTTACAGCTCAACCTTTCTGATGTGACAAACCGATGAAACCAACTTTTAATGGTGCAGAATTCGGTACTGTCGATACAGATGATCTTTTATTATAATCCATTTTCTCCTTCGTGTATTAGTTGATGAAAACGAATGAAATCAATAGGAGTTATCAGTTTGGTTTCCTTTGTTTTGTTAGTTATTGAGAGTCCAGATCTAGTAAATGTTTCTTTTTTTTGACTGGATGGATCAATAAGCACAATAGAGAACGCAAACTAAAGAAAATGAATACAGATATTAAATATATCAATCTATCAATCAATTAAAAGAATATAAACTCTGGACGTTATAAATCTATAATTTTCTTTTTGTGATTTATCTCTCAACCAAATTTGTATTTACCTTCAAATACTAATTTTTAAATGGTTTTCCAAATAAGTGAATTTTCAATATTTACTTTAGTACACTATTTTTTTCCAGGTTCTTAAAAATTTAAATAGCTTTTCTAGTCAAACTAATAACTGTTATGATTAAGCAGACTGAAGTAAACTTTGATGGTCAGTTCTCTTTTTACAATATAAACAAGTAAACAAACATAACTTCAAAGTAAACAAAATTAAAATATAAGAAGGAGAGTTCCTAAAACTTTTGGGAAAGAACGTTTAATAAATAATTCTTAACAAATAGAAAAGTTATGAAATGTGAAAAAAAAAATAATATATTGAATGAAACAAAGAAAAAAGAAAGAAAGAATTGGTTTATAAAACGGTTATATGCCAGACAACTAGCTCTTGCAACCATGAATGAATAAGAATAGTAACCAGTATATCAATAATACTATAAGATAAAAAACCTTGCTATTGTAAGAAGAGGAAATACCGTAAGATTCACTGAGTTTCTACTTCAGTTACTGTATCAGCATAAGCTTTACAAAGGATAAAAGCTATGATATAAGAATTGCCTGGACTAAAATTCAATTTCCCTTGATATAATCTTGTCATATAGGTGATAAGTTCAAAGGACAGCTTCAAATCAAACAAAAAAATTTTCAGACTCCTTCAGAAGGAATTGTGGGAAGTGTGGGGGCGGGCGACAGTGGCCCGGGCTGCCGCCGCTAATCAAGAAAAGTAAAAATCTTTTGGTATGAGTGCAATCAACATTAGCAAACAGGACCGTAGCAGAACTACCGTGCTTTTATAAAGGAGTTGGTTATCAAGAGACGTCTGTGAGTAAATTTAGACAAGCGCAAGGTATTGGTTACTCATGGGGTCAGATCGATTATGTTCTCCCTTCATTTGGTAAGAAATTCATCATATAATTGTTACTTTTTATTGTTGGGTTGCCATTTACCTATAATATATAGCTCACTAGCCGAGTATCCTTCAAGTCTCCAGACGGTACTAATTTACAAACATATCATCTAATATTCTTCTCGATATATATATATATATATA
>PPOO01000850.1:0-16829 GCA_003708545.1 Maudiozyma turicensis
AGAAGTCGAGGGAGGCTTGACATAGAATATGCAACAGGAAAAGTTGCAAGGTTAACAAAATACCCAGACGTAAACATAGTCCAATGGGCAGAACGAATTCTAAACTATTTAATACAACACAAGCATGTTGGAATTACGATAAAAAAGGATAACAATAAAAATAAAAAGATAACAGTGTTAACAGATGCTTCAGTAGGAGATGAATATGATTTTAAATCAAGAATAGGAGTACATATTTGGTACGGAAAAAACTTACTGGTATCATACTCTGCACAAACTACAAAGGCATGCAATTCTTCACCAGAGGCTGAATTATATGGTATACATTCTGGTACTGAGCAGGCGCTAATTCTGAAAAATAAACTAGAGAGTATTACAAACAAAAAAATAAAATTATCAGTAGTAACAGACTGTCAACCAGCCATAGATTGGATTAAAAATCCATATGTCAAAGATAGAAAAAAGTCCATTACCTTACAACTAGTAAGACTAAAAGATGAAATCGATAAAAATAATATTGACGTGTATAAAATTAGAGGAGAAAACAATGTTGCAGATGAACACACAAAGATTGTGACTGCAAAGAAGTTCCAAAATCTGATACAGATATTAAATGGAAAATTAACCCCAGAGACATTACTGCCATACATGGAAAAAGAGAAAATTTATTATATTGGGAACCCAGATCCTAAATGATGGTAGTCAGTAAAAAAATGAATTGTACGGGGTGTGTTGGAATATATGGTACATATATGTCAATTAGAATACAAGACATTGTGTTACAATCCAACATAGTTAAATAAAGTGAATTGCGTCAGATGGTAGATATGCCGAGGCGACAAAGAAATCGGAAAAACTTGCGATGAGGAGATCATCGAGAACTTGTTTATATAAAGAATAGATATATATTTAGTATATATAGCTCTTTGGAAAAGTTCTAAAGAGATGACTGGTATTTACTTATTAAAGTAGAGAGATATAAATTTATTCCCTATATAAATATTAGCTCCAAAATGGAAGTTAATAAATTGAATTTTCAATAATTTTTAAGAAATGGAGTCTGATAAATCAAACAATTTACACCAGTTTCTGGTTTGTTGGGCATTTCCATTGTTTATTGAGATAAACTCATTTTGTTGAGTCATAGAAGTCATCAATGTGATTTCATAATGTTCGCGAATTAATGTCACATTCCCCATCTGACAGGTCGCTTGACTATTCTACGACTGTTTCTAGGCGATATGTATTGATTATTTAAAGTATTGCTGTTCATTTTAACTATTTAGTAATGGTTATGACTGCAATTCGCCTTGTTCTTCTTATTATATAAAATATAAAATTAATATAAATGACAATTAATTCTGGATCATAATTTTGAATCCTGAATTATGTCTTTTATATATAAAATAATTTGTCATCTTTCTAATCGTGATTATGTAATAATTTTGTAATTTTGATAGTTAACAATTATTACCTAATAACTTCATAATTTGATAGTTGACAATTATTATCTAATAATTTCATAAGTTGTGTCCTGATTACAATCCTCAACCACCGGTTAATGTTGTATTTATTGTTAGCTTGTAATCTTGGTTATTATCATAAATAGTCATAATTACCTTACCAGCGTATTATTGTTGCATTATTTTATTTCCAAAAATATGCTCCTAAGGTTCCCATTTGAGAAGGATGCCTATTATTTCTATCAAGTAAAGTATCACACCAAACCATATGAGGTCAGTTGATCTTATTAATGCTATAGTTCTCATGGAAATGCTCTAATGATTGAGTAATTGCGATATAAAGGAATAATTACACTCAATGTCCATTTTTTGACTACGTCAAAATGCTATATTTGCTTCACGAAAAACACAACTGCTTTTATGGCCAAGTTGGTAAGGCGCCACACTAGTAATGTGGAGATCCTCGGTTCAACTCCGAGTGAAAGCATTTATTTTTGTCGACGGATTGAACCTCATTTCTTTGCTGAAATTGAGTAAAATTTCATTATTTTTATCATTCTAGCTGATACAACAACCTTTAATACAATTGTGCAATTGTTCATATCAGGGTTTTGTTTTGACCTTTTAATTCGACCTTAAGGTTCTAATACGCTCAAGCGTAAAAGGATCATGCGGCGCCAGATGTCACAAAATATGTTTGGAAGATGAAATAATACCTAGAGTGTTACCTTATTTATAACTGTGTAAGTGCTAGATATATATATTTATTTATTTACAAAACTGGGTATGTTGGTGCAGGTTCACTAGAGATAAATTTCCCATTGTGGAATTTATTTCACTTGATGACACATCTTATAAATATCAATTAATACAAAGTACTGTTCAGTTCTTTTTCTATATAATGTATATAGAAAAAGAAATCAAACAGTATACGTATGTCGTTGCTCTCGTTAATATAAGATTTACAATTTCTCAGTGACACTAATTTTTTCATGAGGAAAATTTAATTAACTGCATCATATCTTTGAGCGGATAATATTTTTATGTTCAGATACCATTATCTAAATAGTAAAATTATAATTTCTATTGATTATATAGTTATAATTTGTGTATGCAATGTAAGCATTGTAACTCAATATTAATTACAACAGGAAATTATGTTATATATATGTAACTCAAATGTTTAACATCGTATTACTTAAGAAAAAATTACCTGAGGAATCATTACGCGATGAAATAAACTGGATATAAGTATTATATATATTTTGAAAGAATCAGAACTTACCTTAACTTTAACACATTTAAACGTCATTCTATATACTAAATAAAATGAGTAACAATGTTACTACAGGATGATTAATAAGTTTCATATCATAATATAGTAATCATCAAATGAATAATATAAATTATGGTTCAACTCAGCTATTGTATTTCCTTGAATGTTTCATTCTGCCCATTTACTTGGGACATTTTTTACTTTCACTTCTCTTTTACTATTTAATCATTACCAGTCGCTTTAGGCACATCTAAAAGAAAAAAAAAGAGCCTGATTCCAAGTTCAAATGGTTATCAAAACAAAGGGGCTTCAATCGAAAAGAATTACGATCCTAGCAATCACTTACTGGATGTTACAATCTAACCATATTACATTAGTATCAGTAAAGAGTATACGAATATATTTATACAAGCATTTATATATTTATATATTAATATGTTATTAATTTAGAAAACCAATCACAGGGAATTCATCTCGAGAAATGGACCATAGAAAAAATAATGTACAGTGGTTGGATCTATATGAATGAAAGAGAAGAATTCCTTCTGTTAAATAAATATCTAATGCATCAAATATTGGTTTTCATTTTTTACAGATCTTTGTTCACCGTCAACACCACCTGCCTTGAAATTATATTTAATATTGACATCTAGGTCTCTGTTATTTCTCTTATTTGGAGCACAAGTTAAAGTACCTTCCAAAACATCACCCTTTTCACATTCCAAATCATCTTCCAAATAGAAGACGGTTTGTTTCCAGTGAGTATAAGGAGCGTATGGACCAGTTGAGAATTCGACAGGTTTTCTACCCTTTGGAGCTGGGAATACATTATCGAACCAAGTAATTAAACCATTAATCGTATCCTGTCTTTTTGCTTGAATCTTAAATGGTACTTTAAATGATAAATCTTCTAGTGTTACAGTATTTAGATCAAATTCAATGATCTTAGTTCTTGTTGTATTAATTAAAGAACTTTCAACGGTATCGACAATAGGTTCAGCCATAATGACAGGAACAAAAGGAGTATAATCGAAACCGTAAACATCTTGCCAGTAATCCAATTTTTGATGTTTGTATTCAGAATCTTCTAAACCTGCGATATGAATAGAACATTTATCTGGGAAAATCAAACCATCAGGTTTCAAATAATGATCTCTTGCATATAGGACAGTATCCAACATGGATTCATATAATAAGAAGTAACCCATCCATTCGGAGACGATAATATCAACCTTATCATAAGGTAAGATAACATCTTCTAATTTACCACGTAACAAAGTAATCTTATCTGAGAAACCATTAATATCAACGATCTTTTGAGCCATTTCAATGATACTTGACATATCAACACCGATAACATGTTTAGCACCATTCTTAGCGGCGAACATAGATAAGATACCGGTACCACAACCAACATCTAAAACAATCTTATCCTTGAAGAAATCTTTATTTTGAACAATTGCATTTCTGTATGACAAAGTACGAACAGTATCTTGTAACATTTCTTCATGGATCCCATAATGATCATAAGAATTGAAATAATGTTGTTCGAATTCAGAAAGTTTATCCTTTTCGGTAGCGGAATCTTGTTTAGTGGTCTTACTCATTTTAATTTTTGGCTATGTTTTTAAGGAACTGATATGAAGAAGTACAAGAATAATTCTGGTAAAACGTAATAGTCAAAGAATAAACCTATTTATATAGAAATAAAATTTTATCAAATAATCATGAAGGGGTAAGAAGGGGAACAGAGATGAGCCAGGAAAGAAAAAACTGTTCGAAGGCATCGCAAAAATTTTTCAGTTTTGAAATTTCTTTTTCTGGGAGCGAGGAAAAAGAAACGAGATATAATATGTGAAAGAGTGATATGCGTACGTACATAGTGTGAGATAATACATAAAAAGATATATATAAGGGGAGATAAATCTCTTATGGAGCTATTCTAGTTACTTCCCAAGGATCATTTTCAGATTTTCTTGAGTATAAGAATCTGTCATGTAATCTACTTGGTCTACCTTGCCAGAATTCAATTTCTAGTGGAACGATTCTTAAGCCGCCCCAATAATCTGGACAAGGAATCTTATCATCAGGTACACCTTCGAATCTCTTTGTGTTTGCTTCGACCAAGTCTTCTAATTCTTTACGGTTTTTTAATGGGTGACTTTGTTCAGATGACCAAGCACCAATCTTTGAACCTCTAGGTCTTGTATTAAAGTATCTTTGAGACATTTCATGGGATACAAATTCAGTGAATCCTTCGACTCTAACTTGTCTTTGCATATCTCTCCAAAAGAAATTGATTGCGGCATTTGGATTTGATTCAATATCTTTAGCTTTACCAGAAGTTTTCCAATTGGAATAAATAGTGAACCCACGATGATCCAATTCTTTAAACAGTAAAATTCTTGTACTTACTTTACCTGATGGTAGAGAAGAAGTAGCAAGTGTAATGGCCTCAGGTAGTGGTTCTCTTGGATCATTTTTAGCTTCATTGAACCATTTAGTAAATTGATCAATTGGATCCTCCAATAGTTGACTTTCATCTAAGGAGTCCTTGTCGTATTGATATGTCTCAGGAGCAAAAATTATAGGTTTCTCGGCCATATTTTTTTTATTTTATATAGTATTTGTTGGTTTTTAATTTATATATATTAAGTGGAACGTATTTATCAATATTTATTTATAAAATCAAGGAGAGTAGTCTCTTATATATGCAAGATCAGATTGAAGATACGTCTGTAACTAAATCAAAAAAGGGGGATATTATCAAACAATTCCGCGAGCGATGACGGCGAATTTCATTTTGAAAGAGAAAAAAAAAATTTGTTAAGCGACCAGAGATTTGAACGTTATAAGTTCCAGTTGTCACGGCAACATAAATCTCAGGAACGAAAAAAAATTAATTTGATGATTTACCATTTCTGCCAATCGAGACATAGAAGACAAATCATCAAAAAAAGAAAAGGGTTTCCAAAAATTGGTTAGTGTGAACTTATTAAATTGCTATTTGGGAACATACAGGGCGGCAGTTTCTCTAAGGAATTCTAACCCTAGGGTATCAGACGCCAAAACTAAAATGTAACCACAGTATTAATTTCCTGAACCAGAAAGCATGATCCAACTCAAAAGAGGTAAAATCTTAATTTCAGTAAAATAGAAATCTCCCAAAACAAACAAAATAATAAAAGAAACAATTTCGAACTAGAACTTAATTAGACTTCGGAGAAAATATCGGTAAATGTGTGTTACTACTTCATATTTTTTTTGTAATGATACTATAATCTAAAAACAATAATCTTCCAAATTAACACCTATTAACTTTAAGTAAAAAAGATTAATAAAATTTAAATTAATTAAAAAACATTGTTATATGGAATGGGCGCATCCTAAGTATGCCACTAAATTCCCACACATAAACTAACTTTTAGAATTAATATCGCTGTACCGTTTATCATTATCATAGCGAGAAAAGAGGAAAGTTATGCACAACTCAAGGATTGAGAGCAATGTCACTAATGAAGAGAACACAACACTGAAAAGATAACTAAATAACATTCAAATCTCAAACAAAATCTCACATAACTATAATTAACTTTTACGCAACAATAAAGTCTCTAAAGAAGAGAAAACTTAACTGTAACAACAACAAAATGATGCAACTGTATTAAATCTGAAAGTTAACAAATGTGTGGCGAACCAAAATTTTCCATTTACAATAGACATTTTAATACCATGTATACTATCTTTAATTTTATTCCAACCAGTTGAACAACCTACTTACTTTGACGACATTTTCTTTTTGATTCTTAACGATAATATGAAACTGAAAAAGAAAATTGAAAAATTGGAGAAAGGCATGCCCGCGGTAAACCATACTCAGCGGCAAATAACAAACAATTAAAGCTTTATAACTTTAAAAGTAAATCATAAAGTAACATTTTTGCAAATGTCTGAAAAAAAAACAGAGTTAAATAAGATTAATCTCTAATTATTTCTCCTTGTGTAAACCAATCTTATTCTTGCAGTAATAGTAATAATAAAAAAATATAACTGGAGGGAATAATACCGAGCATACCGATAAATTCTTTTTTCTTAGGAAAGAATTGTCTCAATTAATTCATGCAAACATTTTAATATACTATAATATCAGTTTATGATAGGATAGAATTAATAGCTAACATAAACAATTTCGAAATGCGTACCTTTCACATATTCCTTCTTATTTCAGCGTAAAAAGCCATTCTTTAAAGGAATGAATTACGTATCATATTATGTTAAAAAGAAAACATCGTTAGGTAAATGGAATGTTTTTTACGTTGAAGTTAAAAAAATCATTAGTAAAATATTAAAATATTAAATCTTTTAATCAAAATAAGGTATAAAATTCCAAAAAAAAATTGTTGTAATAGCAGTATTTTTTATATTCAATTGATTCCGGTGTATGGGTGTGACTTTATGTAACTATTTATGATAACAATAAACAAAGCTAAAAGGGACTAATTAACGTAAACTAAAAAACCCACTAAGATTCGAGTAAATTGCTGAAACGGATCCAGGAAAAAAAAATATAGAGAGCTAGAAAAGAATCCATCAAAGATAGAAATGTTTGGCAAAAGGTAACAGAACCCAGATAACGTAGCGATCTATAGGCTGTCCATTATCTATCTTCTTCAATCGTCTATCCTCTATCCTCTTTATTCTCAAAATTCCATTCACAATTCACTGAATCATAGCTTTATGTTGATTTCTCAGTTCAATTACTATTCTCAATCAACAGTTACTATTACAAATAGATACATGCCGATATGAAGTAAAATCAATTATATCTAATTCACAATTGGTCTTGATTTCCTGTTACGAAGAATGTAAAGAAACAATAACAAGAACATCCATTCGAAAACATTTATATATCTTATATACATAATACTGTTCATTATTTCTCGAGAAGAATATGACCATTCATTGTGTTCCAACATTTGTTGCTTGCATCGATCTATAAAGGAGAATGAATAAACAGTCCTGTGCGTGCGTGCTGGTTCTACTCTGACAGAGAAATAAATCGCCATTACCCTATCTGTCATTGGACACGAACAACAGTACCTGCTGAAACTTTTTCTTTCTTTTGGCCTTTCCCGCATTGACAATTCCAACGAAAGCGATGATTGGTGTTGCTGTTTTGCTATATAACAAACACATTTGTTTATTAACGTTCTTAGTTGGTAAGTTGTTTCTAAGAGAAGGCCAATATACAACTTCACCAACCTCATTGGCAGCATATTTAGGTATTAGTAGTATATAAATTTACAACTATTTATCAAAATGGATATGATTCAATTCTGTCTCATAAGTGTTGGGAGAACAATTTATTCATTCTCTCTTTTTATAAGGGAATATAAATAAAAGTGAGCTCTTAAGTTCTGCAGCAATCTTATTATTCACAGACAGTTGCCCTATTGCGCTCACTACAACTACACACACACACACACACATTATGTGTGCTCTTATATTACACTTGGTTATCTATTTATGTAAGTATTTCTCAGACCTAATATAGGGCTACAACCTCTTTTTCGGTAATTTATTCGCTCCTTTCTTGAAGAACCAATCAGATTCCAGTATTTTTGTATGGGAAAAATAAGGACTGAATACATCGCGTAGATGGGGCTCACGCTAAGACATCGAATTCCTCTTACTGTAAGTTAGTTTAGTTTGTTATACAATGCTTTCAACTTATTGCAGGGAAGCCATGGAGTCTCAATTCTTATAGGGTTGTGGTTAATGGTGTTTTATCAATTAATGTAAGGATCGTTCGCCAAAGTTATATATATTTGCGACTATATACGAGATTACATTTCAAGGTTCAACCTTTATACTAACTAGGGGTATATATATAGATACACAAGTCATATAATAACGAGTACAATCATGTTAGCTAGATCTGCAATTACACAATCTGCACGTTGTGCAACTTCTCAAATCAGAGGTTATGCTACATTGAAAGAAGTTGAATTACGTTTAAAATCTATTAAAAATATTGAAAAGATTACCAAGACAATGAAAATTGTTGCCTCAACAAGATTATCAAAGGCTCAAAAGGCTAAAGCTGCTGCTAAGATGATTGATCAAGCTGATGCAACTTTTTATGACGTTGCTAAGACTGCCGAAGTTGCTGAAGCAAAGGAAAGTCCAAAACATTTATCTATTGCTATTACCTCTGATAAAGGTTTATGTGGTTCCATTCATTCTCAATTAGCTAAAGCTGTCAAACGTAATTTAGAAGCAAACCCAACTACTGATATTGTTGCCATTGGTGATAAGATTAAGATGCAATTACTAAGATCTCACCCAGAAAATATTAAATTGGCATTCAATGGTATTGGTAAAGATGCTCCAACTTTTTATGAAAGTTCTTTAATTACTGCTAAGATCCTAGAAGAATTAAAAGCTCAAGATTATTCCAAAATCACAATCTTTTTCAATGATCCTGTTTCATCTTTATCCTTTGAACCTTCCACTAAACCAATTTATAACCCTGAAACAATTCAAACTTCCCCAGGTTACAACGTATTTGAAATTGATCCAGAAGGAAAACTACCAACAGATTTGTTTGAATACAGTTTAACATCTCAAATATTATCCGCAATGGCTCAAGGTTATGCTGCAGAAATTTCAGCAAGAAGAAACGCAATGGATAACGCCTCAAAGAATGCAGGTGACATGATCAACAGATACTCTATCTTATACAATAGAACAAGACAAGCTGTCATTACTAATGAATTGGTCGATATTATTACTGGTGCTTCATCTCTGGACTAATCGTAATTGCTTGACACATATACTCCATTCTCTCTTTGTATGCATTCATTCCAAGATTGCATATCTATAAATATAATCTTTAAAATTTACATAAGAAAAAAACATATATATTCCAATATACAAATTTAGATACTTCATATTTGTTTCGTATTATTTTTTATTCTTACTGGTGACTTTTTTTTCAGTGGTGTCGTTCGTTGCACACATGTTTCAGATTTGTCAAGTATAAGAAACAACAACAACAAAAAAATAAACAATAATAAAAAAATGCCACTAATTGTTGTAATACAATTCATATATAAGTGGTAACCATATCAGAATATATCTAGAACACCTCCCTTTCCAATTTCTCTTCTTACAATGTAGTACTAACTCAATATTCTATTCGAGTATGCTAGTCTGGTATATCGCTAAAAAGATTCCTCGTGGGATCGCATTAATTTTAAATTTTATCACAATCTTCCTAACAATCTTCTTATTGATCGGTTGTTACAACAAATCTCAGGATTCGACATTTCTGGTTCGTTATCAAATTGATTCAAAATCTGCGTTATATCCAATGATTCAATCAAGTTTTAAAGATAAAGCAACTACAACAAGTCTCGAAAAAGTTAAAGTGAGAGCTGGTTTCATGGGTATTTGTGTAGATAATGTTCCAACAGCATACAATTTACAAGGAACTCAACAGACTCAAATATGTTATCCACGTAAAAACCTAACCTCTACCAACATATACAGTGACTTATCTGTTAAATTATACACAGTTAACAGTAATTCAACAAGCAGTGGTAAAGCTGCGACTCTAAATGTTTTACAATTAGGTGAATTGACTTCAGTAAATGTAATTCATCCATATTTGTTAATGGGCACAATTATTTTGACAATTATCATGTTCCTATGTTTAATTTATGTCATTATCCCAGGTTTACCAGGTCATACTTTTATGTCTTTATTTTTACTTTTATTAAGTCCTACCTTAGTTTTGATATCTGGTATGAGTGCAATTTGGACACATATTGGTATTCACGCTGCACATAGATTAGTACCAGCAGCAAGCATGGGGATGGTTACTGTCCACACAGGTAGGAAAGCCGCTTCAATGATGTGGTTTGGTTTTGCATTTTTACTAATTATTTGTATGATTCTCTACGGCCAGAAATTAAAGCAGTTACGTAACGGTGGTATTGACGAAGATTCACCATCAACTAACGATATTTTGAAGAATAAGACTGCTCCGCCATATCATAACTATTATTATTCAGATTCTTCTTCATTTGGAACCAAAGTCTGATCTGATAATCAAAACACTTTATATTGTATATTCATACTTCCTCGATACCCTCTACATAACAACTATATCTTATATAAATATCTATCTTAAAATGAATAAATCTTACATTCTGAATTAGTGACACTTCCGTCGGGAATTTGTTGCCTTCGGCACAATGAATTGGATCCCGCGACTTTATTTTTACTTTCCGTCATTTTGGCGTTGTTGTGAAAATGAACCTTCCAGCAAAATATCAACAGATGGGAAGATAATGATAACTCCATTGCGAATCCCGACGCAATATCTACTGAAAAGTATTGTTATATACAAATATTACGTGTTATGTGTTATTTTCTATAATATTTTACTAAAATATAGTAACTGTCATTCGTTGATAAGAATACTACAAAGACATCCTGCAAGGGGGGAGAAAATTTCATATCGTGGAGTTTATATGACATTATGTGGCTAGTTAATATCGTACTCTTCATATTAGCAAGGATATTTACCCTATTGTTCAGACTCATCAAGGCAATTGTTACTCCAATCGTTGCATTGGTCGTGTGGCTTACCGGTGACTTTTTCCACAAATTCGATGAACGTCATAGAATTAAAGAGGATTTCTACATTATTCCATATTTCTTAAAATCCGTGTTTCTTTATGCATGGTCAGTTAAGAGACATAAATTCCAAACATGGTACATTTTCACCAAACAAGTAGAAACAAATCCAGATGGACTATCTATTCGTTATACTCGTCCTGTCAGAGGGAAACCAGGGGAATATGAATTGGAGTCATACACTTATAGCCAAACTTATGAAATTGTTTTAAGGTTATCTCACATTCTACGCAACACATATAATGTTTCTCCAGGTGACTACATTGCTATTGACTGTACCAACAAACCATTATTTTTATTCCTATGGTACTCTGCATGGAATATCGGTGCTGTGCCAGCATTTTTAAATTATAATAGTGTAGGTGAACCACTAGTACACTCGTTAAAGATTTCAAACATATCTCAAGTATTCATTGATCCAGATGCCGCATCACCAGTATTAAATTCTGAAGAACTAATTAAGAACTCGTTACCAAATATTAGATTAAACTATTTAGATGAAGAATCCCTACTGCAAACTATTAACGACCCACTGTCCCCAACCTTCTTACAAACTGAAGATATCAGATCACCAAGCACAGCAAAGGACTATGAGCCATCAATGTTAATATATACATCAGGTACAACTGGTTTGCCAAAATCCGCAATTATGTCATGGAGGAAATGCGCTGTCGGTACACAATTATTTGGTTATGTATTCCACATGAATACAGACAGTATCGTATTCACAGCAATGCCTTTATTCCATTCCACAGCTGCACTATTAGGTGTCTGTGCAGTATTATCACAAGGTGGTTGTATTGCTATTTCTCCAAAGTTCTCTGCAAGTAATTTCTGGAAGCAAGCCTATATTACTGAAGCAACACATGTTCAATACGTTGGTGAAATTTGTCGTTATTTATTACATACACCTGTATCTGAATACGAATCGTTACATAATGCCAAGGTTGCCTTTGGTAATGGTTTAAGACCTGATATCTGGCAACAATTTAGATTAAGGTTCAACATCGAAGTCATTGGCGAATTTTATGCAGCAACTGAAGCCCCTTTTGCTACAACTAATTATCAACGTGGTACCTTTGGTATTGGATCATGTAGAAACTATGGTACTGTGATTCAGTGGTTTCTTTCCTTCCAACAAGTGCTAGTCAAGATGGACCCGGAGGATGATTCCGTCGTTTATAGAAATGAGAAAGGATATTGTGAGAAACCTAAGGTTAATGAACCTGGTGAAATGATGATGAGAATTTTCTTCCCAAGAAAACCAGAAACTTCATTCCAAGGTTACTTAGGCAACGAAAAGGAGACTAAATCTAAAGTCGTTAGGAATGTTTTCAGAAATGGCGATGCGTGGTATAGATGTGGTGATTTATTAAGAGAAGACGAATTTGGAATGTGGTATTTCTTAGATAGAATGGGTGATACTTTCAGATGGAAATCTGAAAATGTCTCTACCACCGAAGTTGAAGATCAAGTTAGCGCAAGTAATGAGTCCATAATTACACAAGTAGTCGTTGTTGGAATTAAAGTACCGGGATATGAAGGTCGCGCTGGTTTTGCAATAATTAAATTGAACCAAGCGCTGGCAAATATACCAGAAATGGATATTGTTAATCTATTGAACAATATGCTTTACCACTTGAAGAAATCCTTA
The DNA here is from genome assembly GCA_003708545.1 of Maudiozyma turicensis. Lineage (NCBI taxonomy): Eukaryota > Fungi > Ascomycota > Saccharomycetes > Saccharomycetales > Saccharomycetaceae > Maudiozyma > Maudiozyma turicensis. The sequence goes on from PPOO01000850.1 coordinate 13,100, forward strand.
CCAAAATATGCCATGCCTTTGTTTGTTAAATTTGTCGATGAAATTAAAATGACAGATAACCATAAAATATCGAAAAAGATATATAGAGACCAAAGGCTACCTGCAGGTGTTGATGGTACCGATCAAATATATTGGTTAAAAAATAACTATCAAGAGTATGCACCTCTAACCCAGGCTGATTGGGAAGATATTGAAAAACAAGTAGTAAAATTATAATTATCCTTACAGATCACCTAATTTCAATCTCGAGACAGACTCTTAACCATATAACTTGACGATATTTAGATATATATTACAATTCATATAGATATATAGATTATACTAACATAATACCCTTTTATAACTTAGCAATAGGGTTATTACTTTTCTCGGAGTTAATGTTCACTTTTATATACTTATACCTCTTATCATTTTATAAAAAGAATGATACAACGAATCTCAAAAACAGCAAAGTGGTTAGGATTGGACATAGCAAAACTAAAAATGCTTCCCAACGGCTAACTTTAAAATTTCCAACTATCGAACTTTGAGAACCGTCATCGGCGTTAAAGGTACCAGTTGTGTAATATCTATCTAGCAATACATCCTTTTCCCTCCAAACATTGTACAGCCACTCATCAAATTGTTGTTCATCACTTGTTGGAATATCCTCAATTTTAAAACCTCTAATATAAATGTCGACTAGTTTTGGATATTTACTTTCCAAAAATATACTTTTCAAACCATATAAACTTTCGGCATATTCATTCGAATGGACACCAGAGTAACCAACGGTGATATCATACACAATTTCTAAACTTGGTTTCAATGTGTTGATGCAGTGTCTGAGACCAGTGGTATGGGGTAATAATAGATGATCAAATGTTTCTTTACCAACCTTAGCCCCGTATACTCTACTCTTACCCTTAGTATTATCGGTGAAATTGGTACCTTCTGGGAATAAAATCAAGTTGTATGGCCAGGCTTCATCTTGCTTTTGGGTGGTTACCATCGACCAATGAGGGCATCCTGCTTCATCAATAGATAAGGGCTTTTTGCCTTGTAAAGGACCTTGACCTCTTGAATCAGCGTTGATTTCACCTAATCTGCTACTCAAGGTAGCTTTGTCATGAACCCATTTTCTTTCCATAAAGATGAATTTATAATTTTGCATACCATAGCCAAGTAATGGAACTGACTCCAATGACTTTTTCAACATAATGTAGACTCTTCCGCCAAGGTTTGAAGTATATGCAATCCACCATAAGAAGATCCAGTCGGTGTAAATTTGATGATTGCTGATACTGATCGAACATGATTCTAAACTGGATTCGATTCTTTTAGTTATTGGATCAACTCTAAAAGTGTGTTTTGGAATTGAATCATTCTCTGTAGTTATTCTCACATGTGATGGTGCAATGATTTGTAATATTGTTACTAAAAGATCAATAAAAGCCCTCTTTGTTGCATCCAAAATTTTTTGCAATCTTACATAACTTATAGGAACAAAATGACTAAAAAAGTATTGATTCGAAAGAATTAATAAGATATCCTGTAAAAATATCGTAATGGAGATTAAAGGAATTGTAACCTTCCTTATCAGATATACTATTCTGCTTTTCATAGATAATTAAAAATGTTAGTCAATATATGCCTGTTAAACAAAAAATTAAAATAACCTTGATGCAGGAGACCCTTCTGTTGATATATGTTAATATATCCCCGATAACTATTAACAGTTGTTGCAATTCAGTTTGTATTTATAATAAGTACCTTTCTCGAAAACACTTTTAGGAAACCCGTTATTAGGGTCCCTTTTATTTAATTTTCCTGGATTCCGAGCCCTGTTCGGAACATTGATCAATCGCAAGACGTGCGTTCAACAATGCAATACAACGATTTCAACTTTGTTGAGTCATAAGACATACGTACCAGAAACCAGTTTAAGAATGTTGTTTCAAGTCATAGACCGGCAGCTACAGATATTTGTTTATCAATGTTACTGACATATTTTCTTTTTAATTATAAAACTGGCATGGATGGGCTTCCATATCAATTCTCGCTGTGAGCCGAATTGCACACAGCCTCTATGAATTGAGATGGAAACTTTAAGTTAGTTGCAGTTCAGCTATTGAACTACAATTCGCTTTTCTTTTGAAAATATTTATTACATTTTGCCACAGATTGATAGCCCTGTAAATTCATTTAAGGCCTGAGCTGAAATATCTACGTTGAACCGATATATCACCTATACCTGTTTAACAAACGATTATAAAGTTTTAAAGAGACGCACAGGTGTATAACAAGGCTACATTTTATTGATTCACATATATATTAAGATTGAGGAAATAGTAAGATGTCCTTTTTTAAGTTTTTGGCTGGTCCGTGTGACATAATAGGATATCATCCTTCAAATTGTAAATAATTGGTTAACATAACTTACGACAGTCAGTATATTAGCATATATCAAACTTACCTTATCTATTTTTGACATTTGGGTTTACATATGCGTATCACCAAGTGACAGATTATACAAGAACAGAAGATATACATTAATGAATTCGACGGTGCTCACTATTTAAAATATATTAAAAATAAGAGAGAGTAAAAATGAAAGATAAATCAGAACCCTAAATACCTCTTACAGATGTGGTATTGTAACTTTATGTTCATGAGCTGTTATATTCAACATTATATAGTGGTGTCGATTTTTCTTGCAATGATATAATTTCTTCCCTTAATTAACTTGTGTACTAGGAAATTCTGAGCAATGCACCCTGATCTAAATATTATAACAATTTGTAAATCAGTTTACCCAAGAACAGAGTCTGGTAATTCTGGCTCACAACAAACTTTTCCTCTCGATATTAACTAGAAGAGGATTACAATTTTCCTTTTTTGTAATACTACTCGTGGAATTGCATTTCTATCTGCAATATGTTATAGATTGCCAATAGATATAAAAGAATGTAATATCTGTCTTTCTATTACCTTCCATTTTTGTGTTTGGAGCTAATATTTACTCAGGAAGGTTCTGTATACCTCCAATTTACCAAGCAAACACCAGTTGTTTCTGACATCTTATGAATATCAAGAAATCATATAAAATATATATCTCTATTATTTTTGAGGAATCTTTGAGGTGTTAGAGGAGTTAATAGACATAAATATTACTGAGCTTAATATTCTAAGGATGTATAGTACAAGACAGTCATAAGAGCATAACAAACGTAGAATATACTACGCAATTAAATATAAATGGATAGGCTTGTATGACGACATTCGAATGTGAAGTTCATAAATGTGAATAATAAATTATATCTCCCTAAACCTCAAGTATATAAAGACAGAGGTTTGTAATATAAAACTTGTAAATAAAATAATTCCTTTGGAAAGAGAGTAGGAAGAAATTACTGTATATTAATTGTATAATAAATTAAGAATAATGAATCAAAATATCACTGAACCAAATGCTCAACCTGTTAGAAACGAGGATTTCTATCAAATATATATAAAACTGAATATTCTCTTATAATTGTATATATCACTACATAATAATTATAGAGTGTTTTTTAACATAAAAATCATCTCATGAAAAATTTCCATTTTCGATGCTCAACGATGTCCAATTTTCATATTTTGTCGTGCCACGCATATCTACGTGTTTACGCGACTAATTGTATCTTCATTATTGTAAATGCAAATGTGCATTTAGTAATATATTTCAACAATTATAAGAGAATATTCAGTT
>PPOO01000850.1:16849-35396 GCA_003708545.1 Maudiozyma turicensis
TAATTGTATCTTCATTATTGTAAATGCAAATGTGCATTTAGTAATATATTTCAACAATTTTATATAGGATTTCTCGATGAACCTTCTCTTTGATAGTAATCTATTTTATTTGCGGCCTGCGGTATATTGTCGGAATTTGCTAAGTAGAAGAATTGCATGAAAAACGTAAAATAGAATAGGAATAAAAAGATAAAGATTGATAAATTTGATAATGTTCAATATTTAACGATCTACAGGAATAAAAATTAAGAGAGAAATGTAATTCAGAACCTTGCATAATTTCTACAATGCTAGTATTGGAGATTTATAATCACGAAATCATGAATCCAATGGTATATAAAGGGAACAATATTTCATGCAATGAAATATTGTATTTCCTAATTATTTTGTATATTATTTGTAATTTGTTTACTAAAAAGATCAGACGAATACACGTTGATCAATATAATATAATATTTTGTACATTAATTTTTAAGAAATGGAATCTGATAAATCTAACAATTTACAACATATATCTACCGCATGACAAGCCAATTCATAAGAATCTTATTAGATCGCGACACTATGTCTACTGATCTCAATTGATCTATTTGTTCCACATATACCAGCAGTTCTTGTTACAAATACTTATATCGGACCAGGCTATTTCAAGTAACTTTTTTAACCATGCTCTATCGAGAATCTGAAACATTTGGGAATGAGATTAGTATATTAAATACTGTACTGGAAGACTATGTGTCCTGCAGTGGCAGTTTTACTCCTTTCCCTCTTTCACAAGGAAGAGATATATAGAAGTGAATTATGTAATCTTATATAAAATAGGAATCGCGCTTCCTTTATATACGTGAAAATTTTCACGGAAATATTCACATTGTAAAGAATCTTACGTGTCTCACGACAAATATATTTCCAACATGCTCATATGGTTTAGGACTAGGACAGCCGCTCTTCAAACCTGACCCCTTTGATTTACAACATATTTTAAAGACATCCTGATGTGGGGATTGTTGTAAATTGTTTTATTTATCAGACTCCATTTCTTAAAAATATATTATACAAATTTATTATGTTATTAGATCAACGTATATTCGTCTGATCTTCTTTAATATACAAAATATTGTTCCCTTTATATACCATTGGATTCATGATTTCGTGATTATAAATCTCCAATACTAGCATTGTAGAAATTATGGAAGGTTCTGAATTACATTTTTTTCTTATTTTTTATTCTTGTGGATCGTTAAATATTGAACATTATCAAATTTATCAAATTTATCAATCTTTATCTTTTTATTCTTTTTCTATTTTATATTTTTCATGTAATTCTTCCACTTAGCAAATTCCGACAGGGATATATAATTAACGCAGCTAGTTACCCAATATCACAGTTACAAAACCTAAAGCTTCAAAAAGAAGAAAAAGTAAATTCTCAGAATTCAAAAGTTTTGTGGCCTATTTAGTGGATGACACCCTAATGTATAGAGTTAAATTTGATTTAAATAAATTAGTAATTAGTACAAGCATAAATCAAATATTTTAAATTCATAATTAACAATTACAAAGGCTCGTTCTGTTCAATAATGACGTTCCATAATATCCTTCATTTACTAAATGAGCATACTTCTAATATTCCGAAAAAGTACTGAATTGCTAAAAACTGGGATTACATTAAAAAGTTCACATTTAAATGGTGTGTAACTGGAAATGTCATCCAAAAATCAGCAAATAGTAATTTTCATAAAATTTTTATTATTATTTTCAATTTGAATAAATACCCTGCTAAAAAACCACATTTTCAGAGAAACTCATCCTTGTTAGCTCAGTTGGTAGAGCGTTCGGCTTTTAAGTAATTACTACTTAAGCAAGGATAACCGAAATGTCAGGGGTTCGAGCCCCCTATGAGGAGTTTCTTTTTTGAATATTTTTAATCAATCACGTGACCATTTGTTTTTGACACTAAATCAAACGTAGAAAGTTGTAAAGGTTGAATGTATAGCACACGGTACTTCTGGAGATAGTTTTTATTGATCTTTTTCAATTATTTAGTTATTTCATTTTTATATTTATAATATTTAGATATCACTGCCACAACTTTGAGCTCGAAGGAGTATGTTATTGTTTCTGCAATGAGACTCTTTTGAATAGTATCTATCTAATTGCCTTTCCCTTGAGATTGCATTACTTCTGTCATCATCTAGCCTTTTTTCTTCATAGTCATTAAGGGCTTTCATGAATGATTTCACATTCACCGAATCACAGCAAATAGCTCTAGCATTTTCAATGTCGGTTTTAGTGTAATTCTTGGTCTTCAAAATTGATTTCAATTCAGATGTAGCATTAGAATCCAAGTTTTGTTGTTGAAGTAAGATCTGATCATTTCTTAATGTTCCCGGACCTTTTCTCTTTGGTGTGTAAATAAGTAATCTCGATTCATCATTAAAATGGACACTATTTCCATCGTTATTAATTGGACAATTATTCATACTTGTGTTATAATATCCAGATTCAATCGATTTTATCGAATTATATATTTTGTCCGATTCATTTGATAGATCATAGCACTTACCATTCTTTTCTGTATTACTATTATTCTCATTCACATCATTTGACTGATCAGCAAAATAAGTCTCAGGCAAAGAATCATAGAAATGGCTATCCCTATATGATGCACGTCTGTTTATTCCACCAGGATTATGATAAATCGATCTAACAGTTTCTTGTGAGCTACTCCTAAGACAGGTAACTATTCTGGCAATATTCAATCTTTTCGCCTCATTTCTAAAAGTGGGGATTGTGTAAAGTTGACTGGAATCGGATGTAATTCTCGATGTGGATGTCGATTTATCATCTGTAACCAATGACGGAACTGTGGATGATTTATCGCTACTCTCAATTGTTACAACTTTAGTTTTGCTAAGAAAGTCCGAAAGCTTGCCAGATTCACAAGTGACATCCTCTTCATAATTATGATGTTCATTATCTTTGACATTACTTTTTTCTTGACGATTTTGAGCTGCTTCAATATCTCTAATAATGTTCAATTCATTATCTTTCTTATTACCACCATCCTCTTGTGAATATGATGCTTCTGTTAGGTTAACTTGTTCTGAATATGAAGATGATGCAGATGATAGTGACTCTATTGGAGGAGGTTGAAAGAAGGAATCATAATCCAGATTGAACCGTTGCCTCTTTGAATTTTGCTCTTCGTCAACAACATGTTGTCTTTTCATCCTTTGTGAAGAATTTCCTATTAGTACAGATGATGCATTTACCATATCAGGTAAAGAGTTATAATTTAATTCATAGTCATCTGGATAATTCCCTGCTGAACATAAAGCATCAGTGTCAATAGAGTCGTCATCCAAGTCGTATAACGAACTATAAAGGCTCGAAGAATCTCCAAGGTTGAATAAGCTTGGAATATCGTTATCGGTACATTGGGAATGACGATTAATTTCATCTAATATGTCTTCCTCCGAAGCATCCTCATATACTAAACGTTTAAACAAATTAGGATTTTTCGAAATTGATCCTTTAGTTATTTCATCACCATTTTGTAAATCACCAACACTTGTGTTCATAGCATAATCAAATAAAATAGATAAATCTTTTGGGTTTGTTCTAAAACTTTGAAAACAAGAGTTTTTCTCCTTGACTTCGGACTCTGTCGTCTTTATTGTATCATTTGTATTTTCAAGCACACTAAATTCATCGTTATCTAAATAACTATTTTTATGAGTAGATAATTTACCACGACTATGGGTAATTCTTTCTAAATTAGCTCTTAAGCTTTCTTTTAATTCTCCTAATTTTCTCCTGGATAAAGACTGATATTTCTTGTTCTCCAAATCGTTGGCTGGCAAGTTATCCTTCGATAATTCTAATTTAATAACAATTTTATTCTCAAAATGTGATTTATCATGAACTACTTTTAATAATCTCGGAATATCCGTAAATTCATATATTACTGGGGGTGATTGCCCCTTTGACCTCAATGATAGAGTATTTGGAACAAAAAACGACTCTGAATCTACATTATCTGCTGGGAAAGTACCATCTGTTTTATCAAACAAGATATCCGATCTATGAAGCCAGGTCTTTAAGATAGCTCTCTTAGATTTCTTCTTTGTGACACAATTTGGTAAATTCGAAGGTGACATTGTTTATTTTCTCAAAGATTAATCTCTCGTCTGAATATCCTTAATGAGATTATTCCAAATTTCAGTATTTTCTATCAAATACAAATTAATTTATCAAAGTGTATTAATTTGCTTTGAGCTAACTTTTGTTTAAAATATCAAACCATGACTGTGTCATTTCTGTCATTTTCTTTGCCAACTACGTCAAAAAAAAAAACGTAAAGACTGTCTATTTCATTTAGGGATACAGTCACTGGAGGCATTCAATAATAGTAAAAAATGACGTTCAATGCACATGTATTGGGGATCACAGTTATAAATATGCCATATACGCGGTAGTTAACACAATATTCCAAATACACTTTTTTCGGCACTAAGTATCTGATAGTCTGTCAATAATGTACATAACTCGAGATCACATTTAGCAACTGTCAAACAGTAATAGAGAATGTTAATATTCACAATAACTTCTTTCATTGCTATCTTGTAATTACCGTATACCATACCATCATCAATTTATAGCCCCATTACGTTTCCCCTTATAGTAGTACTAGACCCATGCCAGCCTTTGTTCAACAACAACTCATAGAAAATATTGGTAGGCCATTTATGGTGGAAGAGTTTCGGCTTCATAGAACATGATGAACATTTCCCGTTCTGGAGTTTTTCAGCGTTTTATAGAGGGCACTATGCTGTTAACACCTTCTCGACAATCCTTTCTTGATTTTTCTTGAATGACTCGTTTATATAAAAGGACCTAACTGCCCTTTATTTTTAAACGGTTTCTTCATGATATTTTTGATTCAAATTTTATCTCTTTTAGTTCAGTGGATTAGAGAAGCACCCGAAATGTACTAGTTAGATACAAAGAGAATAAACGCAGAATCATTTAGAATATGTCTCATATCAATCGATTTACAATATTTTGATTTTATTTCATTCAAGTACATTGACTAACAATCAACTTTAGTAATTTTGATACTGTTATTAACAACATCGAAACTATTAGTCATTAAAAAGTTTATTGACAGACTTTATTGGATCCAATGAGCCATTGATAAGCAAGTTTTTAATGGTTTAATTAATACATACGATATACAGATAGAAATACACAGAAAAAACTCGATGAAACCATCCTATGAAAGACTACACCATTCTATTACACATCTTCACGACTTACTAATCAGATGTTAGAGTTGGATCATGTGTTCTGGTTGTCTAATGACTCCATTGGATTGTTCTGCTCAGTTACTGAAGAATATGTTGTTGGTAGAAATCATAATCTTTGGTATTGAGTCCAGTTATCACCAGCAAACCATGTTGGTGGTATATTGGTTAAATTACCATCAAATCTATGAACTGTATCATCATTTCTGGATTTTTCAGACTCATCTGTTATAGGTTAGATACCGTCTACATGCTTGAAAAGTATTTGTGTATGTCGGTTGTTATTAATATAACTTCTTTCAATAAACTTTCGGCCATTTCCAAACATTTCTTTAAATCATCAGTGAAACCTTGAAATCTGGCAGAACTGCTTCGTAGTGCTAAATCGTTTACATCATCATGTTCTGGCTCATTATATCTTCTTCCAAAGCTTCATTTTCGCCAAAGTTAATTTTATAATAATCATCTACGAAATCACCAGCTCCTCCTTCTACGAGATCAATGATTCCTCCAAAAGTTTGAGAGAATTCATCATCTGATATAAATTCATTGTTGTCGTCTTGGTTTATCGTGGTATTGGTATAATCGATTTCTCTTGTGTGCAAGCAGTTACAGGGAATGAATTCTCAAAAACAGGAACAACGACACCATTTATACTCCTAACATCACGAGCCGAAAAGGGACTGATAATAAACGGTAGTGTCCCACTACGTTGGCAACCATAAATGAAGTGGCTTATATGATCGCTACCATATAAATTTGCCAATTTTTGGATGATGTGTTTATATAATCGATTGGCATTTCGTTTTTGGTAATCACATGGACACAAAAAGAAGCCTAGATCAAGATCAAAGTTAGTGGCACTTCTATGATTAGATATGTCCATCCCTTTCAGCTCTTCATTAACATTGGATATCATCTTCTTTTATCAACTGGGAGGTGAACTAGCAATGCCAGAGCGTGTAATCTATGTGGATTACTTCTCATGGCTAATTTCTTAAAAAAGTGTTGACCAACCTTTGCATTTATAATGTACAAAACTGTGTCTAACCTTATTGATCTTAATCTGAATAGATCATTATGTTTTAACGTCTTAAAGAATGCTTCAACGAGCATGTTTGTCATTCTTGGAATACACTGCTTTAAAACAGCACTTGCCATAATGAACCTCTTTTTGGAAAAAACTTTCTTGTATAAGTAAGCAAGGAGATAGACGTCTTTCAATTCTACTACAATACAACCATATAATGTTTTGAAATATAAATTATATAATTCTATGGGAGTTTTAGTATATTGCACAATATAATTTCCATCTTGTACTGACTCAATCTCTAAATAAAGTTTTGGATTAATTCCAAGTACGTTTATTCATCAATAAGTATGCAGGTTCAAATATGTAATATGAATGAAAATAACAACTGGTCGTATACTATAAATGCTTCTCTTTAACATTTAATTATGATTGCATAGTAATGCTATTAAATGATATGTGCCCAACAAATGTAAATTTAATTTTATCAAAACCTTGGATATGCTGTTTCCATTAAAATATTATTGTCATTATTTCATTTGGAGAAAATCTATTTTGGACCTATAGATCTCTTAATCGATTCAAATTTTAGAAAGACCTGTATATTTCGGTCAATTATGAAGTGATGAAGAACTATGTTGTTTCTTAATAAACATGTTTTATAAATGGCGTTATAAAACAGTCGATGAGGTTGTAACAGATGTTTGTTTACTTTTCTGTTGCGATTTCGCGATACGCAAATTGTGACTGTCATAACATCCGTACCTTTTACAGAAATATTTCTTCTTTCCAATTTCTTAAAAACATTTTTAGTTTTCCAAAAACATTCATACCGAATTGGGATACGCTAAGCGGGCCGTCTGCCTAAGTTTGTTTGGGATAAGCCTAGACAGTTAGGCCGGTTGATTTTCCGTTAGAATGGGATTCTCCATCGGCCTCTTTCCAATTCTCCCTAGTCGGTGCTGATTAGACTGGTCTATTCTCCTATGCGCTGTGTAGGGTCAATGAGCTAGTGTACTTTCTTTCTTCTTGTTCCATTTTTTTCATCTTTCCAGCTGATTGTCGGTTGCAATATTGTGAATGAAAATTTCGTGATAGCACCAAGGCATAACATCTTCATTGCATAGTATTCGTAAACGTTACAGGGAAGTTACTGTACCAAAGGATTCTATGTAGATGGATGGGATGAGAATCCAGCTAACTTAGTAGTCCATATCAAAATTTTTATATGTATGTAGCATACAGTAGGTATATATTAAAATATACGTAAATTTTTAAGAAATTGACTTGTAAGGTATTTCAATAGAATTAAGCAAACTGGTTACCAAATGTCCACTGAATTAACTGTCCAAGCTGAAAAGGCTTTCCAAAAGGTATGGTAGATAATGAAAAATACGAAATGTAGGAATAGTGATATGCAATGGAAGAATTTCAATGATAATGAGAGACTGTAATGTACAAATTTTAGATGAGATGTGATTATAGAATGTTATAATGATTCAATCTGTAATAAGAATACGATATAACGCAAGCGAGATATAAAGAACCCAAACCCAATAGATAGAAGAAACAATAAGCGTACAATATACCCATATGAGTAAATATTACTGCAGACTAGGCTATAACATGATACATTACATATCATTACTATAAGATCACTTATATGAAAATTACCTAATAATGAGTAAACATCTCAACGTATCGATCAACACTCGTTTATAGATAGAAATCACACATCTCTGAAATGAAACTGTTCTTTATTCAAACTATTCCATCCAATACGATGTACAAAATTTTTTTACTAACAAATTTTTTCCTATTTTTATACATTGTTATAAAAATCAACCAATATTCAATATAGCAACCACATATCTTCACTAACCCAAAGTTCAAGACCTCCAGAAGAACTAAGAGATGGTATAAGAACGTTGGTCTAGGTTACAAGACTCCAAAGACCGCTATTGAAGGTTCTTACATTGACAAGAAGTGCCCATTCACTGGTTTAGTTTCCATCCGTGGTAAGATTTTAACTGGTACTGTTGTCTCCACCAAGATGCACAGAACTATTGTCATTAGAAGAGAATACTTACATTATGTTTCTAAATATAACAGATTTGAAAAGAGACACAAGAACGTTTCTGTTCACGTTTCTCCAGCTTTCCGTGTTCAAGTTGGTGATATTGTTACTGCTGGTCAATGTAGACCAATCTCTAAGACTGTTAGATTCAACGTCATTAAGGTTGCTGCTGCTCCAGGTAAATCTAACAAACAATTCGCTAAATTCTAAGTTATTTAAAATATAAATAATATATATAAAAAGAAAAATAATAGGATTCATTTGTAAACTCATCTAATAAAATAAATTAATAAAATCAGTTGAATATAGATAATGCATTTCTCATGTTATGCAAAAACACAGAGCATATGTCACATCTAGAAGCAATCCCAGATCATTCATGATTAAAGTTCATGTGGCAGAGACTATTGTGTGTGAATCATTTAATAAATTATAATTGGTTAACTTAGATTTCTCCTGACTGTTTATTGTTTTATTTATATTTTTGATAGAGAATTCCAGTCGATTTCAAGAGAGAACCATTTTTTGGAACGTCCATTAGGATGCTTGCGGTTTTCTGGTAAACTGTTTCTGTTTATTACTATACAGTTCTTTTGTCTTTGTTTCCCTAATGTGCCTAGTTTCTACCGTTTCCTTTCAAGATAATTTACAATATTACATTTCATTTCTACTTCTTCGAATTCATCCACATCTCTTATCTTTTTCTTATTTTCAATCATTGCACTAGCCTTTTTATGTCTTTTCCAATAATCTTTACAATCATCGGGTAAACGATTTAAATAATAACCAAGACTAGCCCATGAGGTCTTTGAATCCGAATCAGTTCCAATATATTTACGAATCGTATCCTCTTCATGTACAGAAAATCTGCCCTTTTTAAAAGTGTTATAACGACGTCGAATATGATTATATAAAGCACCCTGTGATCTATATTTAAATATTGAATAAATCAATTTCCAAAAATCTGTTAATTTATGCCTTCTCAGATTTATATTAGGATGAGGCCAAACAAATTTTTTAAATTGTTGTAATGTAATCTTTTCATAATCACAATACTTATTTATGAATTTATCTATCAATTTATCCTCTTCCTCGGAGAATCGTTTAGGTGGTATCGTTATTGTATCTTCAACTTCCTTCTTCATTTGTTTAACGATTTCATCAAATGGGACAAAAGCACGTATATCTTCAACTGATTCATGTGTTGAGCTTGCTGTTACATTTGGCAAAATTTGATGAAATTGTTCAACTCGTTGAGATGTATTAATTTTATTGATACTGGGACTCTCATCCCTTAATTCATCATGTTCGGTATCGATTTCATTATGATCATTATATTTAGGTATCTTTCTTGGTGTATCATCTTGCTGCTCTATTCTACGTTTACTATTTGAATCTCTAACGTATCTATATACTGCTTCTTCAACAGATTCTTCAAAATCCATTATTATTATTATTAAATGATATATGTTGGTATATGTACGTATATTATAAATCACTTTCATCCGATGAATTAAATATGAATTTGGAGAATGTAGCTGCGCATTTATGTGAATTAAATAGAATGGGCGGCGGTGTGTTATCTAATAAATTTTCATCTGGGCGCGAGATTAATTGACCTGTAATGAAATCTCTAGTCTTTGTTTGAATGGAACTTGTTTCAGTATGTGAAGACATTGATGAAGTATTACCAAATGTTGAACTTATCGGAGACTGTGGTGTTGATAAAGGTGAATTTTCAGGCGGTGTAATCATCCGTAGATTCAAATCGATATCTTGAGGTAAATCAATTATATCGCAAGTATTATCCTGTGGTATAAATTGTGTAACATCGCCTGTATAAACTGAATTGTAATCGTAGATGTAAGGGTATCTCCTCCGTGTTGTGACGTTATGTGATACGGCGTAGCTTTTAATAATTACAGGGTTATGACCCTCGTCGTCATTATAATCGATATTGTTGTTGTTGTTGTCATTATCAGAAGAATATGAATCGTCACTATCATCATAATTTAACTGTACAGAAGGTAAAATTTTAATATTATTATGTGAATCTTGCAAAGTTGCAATACATTGTTGAACGTTACTATTAAATCTAATATGCCTGCTATTAGATTCGTCTGGTCATTTGAATTCAAACTACATTGTGATAATACAGCCAGTGTATTAACACTTGAATTTGAACCCTCATTTGATCTCTGTTTCTTATATTTAGTCTCCTTTAATTTCCATAGGGAATCCTTAACCAATGTTTCCCTCAAGTTTCGTTTCTTTAAAATCGGTTTCAATTTTAAAGGTTTTGGGTTGTTGTTGTTGTTACATATAATTGTTGTATGTGAAGCGGATTTAATTCTATGTATCAAAGGACCATATAACCAAATAAAATCATCAAATTTCGTAACGAAATTACATCGTTGAGATTTCAATCTATAATATATTCTCCAGGACATATTTTCCAATCTTCTATTATATAAGAAATTATCGCTATTACATTTTTTCAATTTGATAAATTTCCATGAGTTAATAATTTCAAAATCGTTCCATTGATACGTTAAATAATCGACATATTCTGTTCGTTGTAATGGTACGGATCCGTCATCCTTCACTGTGAGTATATCTTTTGTCATATATTGTTGATTCGAAGAAGTCGAAGAAGAAACGGTATCACATTTATGCCACTGTGGTTTCCGACTATGTTTCAAAGAACTTGTCCGTCTCAAATTATAGGATTCCTTAAGGAATTGGTCATTATCCTTCGCATATATAGCCATTGAGACACTTGGTCCCATATCATCCTTATTACAATTATTATTATCCATCTGTGAAAGTATCATGCTGCATGAGTGTATGTGTTAGTATACTAGATCTGGTGGATAATCCTTATATGTAATCAGTTACCAGGGCAGAGTATTTATATAATCCCATCAATACCTTACCTTATATAATAAATTGCTGTCTGCTACTGCCGCACATACAATATGCACAGAGTGTGGACTGCAGAAGAGGGCCGCCCGTTGCCCCAGATGCAGAACAGAGGAACGCCGCACAACGTGGGGGGTGTTTCCAATGATCACGGTTCACGGCCCTTCGGAGATCATCAATCTCCGCAGAAACAGCCGCAGGGCAAGGGGAATGCCGTATGGAATGACAGAACGTATATATCTTCCTACGAAAGCAAGCCAAAGAAAAAAAATAAGGGATCGGCCGTGTGGAGTGATAATCCGGCGAAATCTTCATTTATTTTGTTCTGTTGCCGTTGCCAACGGTTGTTGAAGTAAGGCCCAGATCAGCGAATAGGTATATATGTATATGTATATGTATATGTATATGTATATGTGGAGGTGAGTACATATACATAGCTGAATAAGGACAATTGTGCCCAGTTGCTCCGATACGTATACGTACGTACGTATGCACTCTAATTTCACTTTGCGATACTATAATTCATGCATCGTTGATATTGCGTTTCTAGTGACAAGCCCCCCCCCCATACATGAAGGTAAATCCCTTTTATCCGAAAAGATCACCGCTGTTATTATCCATAGTACTGATATTTTAAATTAGATTATATAAACATATACAAATATATTCGTAAACTTATTTAAAATTTCTTAACAGTTTC
Source organism: Maudiozyma turicensis (assembly GCA_003708545.1). Taxonomy (NCBI): domain Eukaryota; kingdom Fungi; phylum Ascomycota; class Saccharomycetes; order Saccharomycetales; family Saccharomycetaceae; genus Maudiozyma; species Maudiozyma turicensis. The sequence continues at coordinate 28,888 of PPOO01000850.1, forward strand.
ATAAAAAGTCTTTGCTTGAATTTCATGAATCTTTAATTCCAAATCACTTGGTTGTCTTGAACCATCTGCACCTGCAATGGTACCTGCACCCCATGGAGAACCACCATGAACTTCTTCTAAATTAGTTAATTCAGCAAATGCGTTCTTATAACCTAATGGGACAAAAATAATACCATGATGAGCTAGAGTAGATAAAGTATTCATGATAGTAGATTCGTTACCACCACCGGTACCTGTAGAGACAAAACAACCGGCAACTTTACCATGTAAGGCACCTTTAGCCCATAGACCACCAGTAGCATCCCAGAAAGCCTTCCATTGGGCAGGGAAATTACCAAATCTGGTTGGAATACCAAATAAGAACGCATCGTACTCAGTTAAAGTGTCTCTGGTAGCAATTGGATAATCCGGCTTTGGTGCACCACCCAGGGCTTTAACAACTTCTGGTGTTAAAGTCTCTGGAACTTGAAAGATATCTGCAGAACCACCCGCTTGTTCGATACCTCTCTTTTCAGCTTCAGCTGTAGCGGCAATATTTCCGTATAAAGTATAAATAATAATAGCAACCTTTGTCATTGTGTAATTGAGTATGTGAGTATGTATGTTATTCAACTGAGAACAAAACTACAACTCCAAAACATGAACGTGAACAGAATGATAATTCCAACTTCCTTTTCCCCTTATATATATATACATTTTTTGCCAGAAACTTTCGGGTCCCCATTTCACTCCCCCCTGTTGTTGTCGGCTTTGAATTTCGGGGACTTCCATGGAGGCTGTTTTCTCCGTCTGTTTGTGTGCGGTGCGCGTGGCTTAAGAATCATATGGGAAATTACGTTATAATTATATAATGGGCCAGCGGTTCGTGGGTGTGCGGGTGGGGTGGCGCCGTAGTGGCGATGTCACGGGGCAGATGGCACGTCCTGAGTTTATTACGCCAATTTTAGTAATTGATAACAGCAAATTTATTATTAATAATGAGTTATAGTAACAGGTTTGTGATAGTGGTCAAGTTGTCGGCACCACGCATCCTTTTTGATAGTGTTGCAGCTCTTAAATTGTTCTGTTCATAACTTTTGGCTTATAGATTGTGTGCGTAACTGGCTGTTGCAGCTACGTTTGCATATGTACATGTACTTATAAATATATATGTCTATGTATGTACTGTACTGTACTGTACTGTACTGTACTATACTGTACGGGGGAGAACCGTCACTATATTTACTTGATTTGTAAGTATGCCTTGGATGATGTTGGCTCATTATCGGCAACACATAATAATCTAAATAAAGATCCACCTTGTCCCTTTTGTACAGGCTCATCACTAATTTCATTATTTGCGGTAGTAACATATAAATCACTACCAGCTAAACAACAACAGGAACCCCTAGGTGTTGTAACAGGTAGAATAATTTCTTGAACCAATTTATTCTCCTTTGTAATATCATATACCTGAACTCTATGTGTTGACCATACAGATACATATAAAAGATTATGTTTAATATCCATATCTGATCCATCGGGTTCTGGACTATCAAACCCTTTATTATGAAATTTAAAATCGATCCATTCTTGTCTCTTATGTTTATCTAAAGAATCTGTTTTACGATCCCAGGGACAACGCCAAATTGTATGTTGTAAAGAATCTGTAATAAACACATAATTTTCATCACGATCCCAATGCACTGCATTAGCAATTGCGATTTGATCCCAAATCATATCAACTGTACCATTAACAATACTAATTCTAACAATACATCCATCGACTTCTTTAACATCATAATTGAAATCATTCATTAAACCAATTAAAATATATTTCCCATCTCTTGTTGTATTCCCATCATTTGGTCTTAACCTTTTCAATCTTTCAGGATCACAAGCTAATTCAGGACACGCGTCATATCTAACAACATAATCCCATTCATATGTACCTACAACCCATCTACCAATCCCATCTTTACCACCAAACAAGACAATTTGAGGATCTGTAGTCAAGAATACAACACCAACAGAATCACGCCCCTGAGATCCCTTAATTTTAATCTTCATATGACGACCTTCTCTACCATCTCTTGAGACATTATCAATTGCATGAATCTCAGAATTATAAATATCTACCCATAATAACCGATCATTTCTAATATCGTATGTAACACCTTCACTTAATCTAGCTCCGTCCTCATGACGAAATGGCATCACCTGACTATAGTCCTTAACAACAACCATTTCGAAACTTTGACCTTATTACGACGACACCAAGCTAAATACAACAGAAAAAAACTAGTTTGCAGGAGTGCGAAGATACATGTAAATCCATCGTCCTTATATAGTTTTATCAGAAACAAGGGGGCCTAGTATATACGTACAATTTCACTTCTTTTGCATGTTGAATAAATAGAGTTATGTCAACAATAAGAAGAGGAAGCGGCACTAAAAAAACCACCAAACAAAATAAAATATGAATTTTTCTTCTCGGGAACAGAGACAGCACCACTTTTATTCTCTCTGGATGTTCTTGTAAGAACAATAAGAAACACACTCTCGAGAGAGCAAGTAAGTATCGGATTGGATCGCATTATTATTAATTTGCGGGGGGAATGGGAAGGGGAAGGGGAAGTTACATAAGTACACACGTACATATTTATATCCCGGTATAAAAGACCATATATTGTATATCGAACACAAATCAGTTGTGAATTCCCCCAGTTAGTAAGAAAGGCAACGAAAAAATATGAATTTCATGTACCCATTTGATACGCAGCAACAGTTCAATAACTTATCTCTGAGTTCGCAACAGCCACAGCAATCGATGCAAGGTTCTAATGGTTCCAATATACCAGATCAAATGAGATTAGAGTTTCAAATTAAGGAGACACAGATAGAGACATTAGAACAAGAGGTACAAACTTTGAAGAACCTACTAGAGGCTCAGAATAAGACTACAGTAAATTCGACAACAACAACGATAATTCCAAATAATATCGAAGAAATATTTATCTCTTTATCTAACTCATTAGAAAAGAAAGAAGAAGAATTGAAAGAGAGTAAAAATATTACAGAATCTCTAATTACTGCCATAACTTTGAATCCAACAAATAATATTACTAAAGACGGTAGATATGATCCGGAGACAATTGCACATAAATTAATGAATCGATTAGAAATTCTAACTAATGAAAATAAAGAAATGGGGAAAATGCTATCATATGGTAGATCTCAAGAGATGTCCATACAGATGAATCTATTAACCGTTGAGAATATCGAACTGAAGGAGAAGATTGCGCAATTAGAGAATGAATTGAAGTCTAAGAAATAATACATTCGATCTCCCTCTGGCTCTCTCTTATATATATATATATATATATGTTTGCTATATAAAATGAAACACACTATCATATCAATACCATCAATGATAGTATTAATCAATATCTGATGTTTCGCAATGCAATCGGTATCATACGAACTCACCAAACGGTGTTATATAAACTCTGGTATCTTTTAATTGACCCCGCCACGCCACTGCACAGAACGGCGGCAGAAGCGGCAGCAAAAATTGAATCGATTTAACGTGGGGGTGTGCGGTGCGTTCCGTGAAAGAAACCGCCACAGGAACAGAATAAAATCTCCGGCCGCCGCCGTCTTTCTGCCATATAATATATTTACGTATCACTGACGGAGGGAAGTGTTTTTGCTTTTGTGTTGCTCTCACGGTGTCGTTTGCTGGTTGCTTTGATTTGACCCAATCGCTGATTCGATTCATTCACTCACTGGTAGTCGCACAGTGGTACGTGATGTCGATTCGTTGACCTTCTACTTCTCCCGCTTCAAGGAGGACCACCACAAATGTTAAACGAGTCGGAATCTTATTTGCATCCTATGCAATCCTGTTGTCCACATTATCAAGTTTGTCGTGCGTGGCTAAAGGATGATGACAACAGAACAGACAACGATGGCGTGAGCAGATAATATACATCGCCCCCTGTCCACTCTCGTAATATACGTAATAATTCACAAATACATACAATTCTTGCTAATTCAAACAAGAACAACTCTTTGTGTATTATATAGCGATGTTTCTCCCGCCCGAGAGTTGGAATCACTTATTGAATGGAGGTATATAGTATTCGAGTAGGTATACCTCCTTTTAACACCGACGGTCACGTGACTTTCGGAAACCGGATTTTATAATAAACAAAAATAAATAATAACAATACCAAGGAAATTACTCAAGGGTTATAATTTGACAACATGCATTTATCAGGGTTTGTATTAGATCAAGAAGATTGAGAATCCCTATTTAACAATGTTTAAACAAACACCTGCGATCAATGCTTTAAGGAACAATCAAAGTACTAAGAACTTAAATAACTAAGGAACTATCTAATATTTCTATCGCATGGAAATCTACTAATATTTACTAGATTCACTTGATTGCTTTACTTGTGTGTGTCTATTCTTCATTATGATTTTATTAACATGTTGAAACCATGCGGTTACAGTAGCACTTTTCACGTAGAAATAGATATCTCCGACATTTTGTTCAGTCATCCTGCACAATAAATGAAATCAGGAACGGAATTTCATAATAGTGTATTTCAATAGCTCTTAATGCTTATCTTAATATAACTGTATCACCAGCGTTAGGCACACATGGTGTACCATGTCTAGTGTAACTTATGATCTAAGAGAGGAGGCAGATCAAAATATGCAAGAAAAAGATCAGAGACGAGTTCGGGATTCCAAACAAAATTATATGCTTATAGTCCGTATACAACGTTGAGTGGAGGTTCTTAGACTTTAAGTAGACTAAATCGAATTCTCTAGCATAACCATTAGATAAGGATATTAATAGTGAACAATTTTTAGTGGTTTATTCGTCTTAACCCATGCAATTCATTCTAGTAACATTCTTACCTGAATAGTTCTTTCACACACAACTATGTTATTTTCTAATGATCCAGAGGTGTCGGCTGCATCCCTTATGAATACTATCAGGTTGGTCGAGTTAAGACGAATTGCTGGATTAGTATATCTCGAACTTCTTTACAATTTGAAGCGGCAGATATGGTAGCTGATTTTGGGCATAGAAGAGTTCTAATAGCACCATAAATGGTAGTTCTACTTTCTGAGGTATTCCTGATTTCCTTGTGTAGTAAGTTTGCTGAAAAATTTCATCAGAAAAGTATTCAACAAGCGATGTCCTAAAGGCTAAAAAAGGTCGTACCCGGATTCGAACCGGGGTTGGTCGGATCAAAACCGACAGTGATAACCACTACACTATACAACCGTAAAATCTGTTGTTTTCCAGAAAATATCTGGACTCTTTTATTGTAAGTAAACTTTTAAAACTTTTGTATTGTTTTGCTAGAATATTCTTTATATTAAGTACTTAATTTAATTGTGTTGAGACTACAAAGATATACTATTCTTTCTGTTCGTCTATACTTATGTTATTAGTGTTAATTACTCTTTATAGTAGTATAATTCGGTATATTTTCCGTAAATCCTCTTATATAAAGGTTATATAATTTTACATATTATTCTTGAGTATTCTCTTTTATTGTATTGTTTTGGAACTATTTATATAGTCTAACATACAATAAATATTACCCAGACGAAGCGTAGCTGAGGACGCATGCTCGAGATAAAGAACGTATTGTAAATTAAGAAAATAAGATTAAAAAGAAAGATTAATAACATATAACTAAATACATCATATCTTGATTAATGAGCTGAAGCAGATAGATCGGTATTATTTATAGAATCATTCATTTTTAGTAAGTATTATATATATTAGTTAGTGATATTAGTACCGTGGATTTAACTATTAATTTTAAGCAAATTTTTATTATGTTACTCGAAAGTATAATTTGTCTGTACTTTCTTTTTATATATAATATTTAAAATAGAATGAGTAAAATAATCCCAAACTATGTGTTCAGATTATTTATCGTGTTTATATATATATTATTTTATTTTACTTTCCAATTTATTGATTAGTAATGTCTTTTCTCTTAGACAATTATCCGACGCACTGTCAAGCCTAAAGAAGGATGTGTCGTATATAAAACGAAAATGTCAAACATATGAGATGTATCCATACTACGTGATTTCTGTCAATTAACATTAGTTAATATAGAAAGATACATACTTTATATACTTTAATTTATTGAATACTAGTTATTACTAATTACTGTCGGAATTTCTAAGTTGTACAATTACATGAAAAATATAAAATATTTTATGAATATAATATTGTATTGTTTTGATACAATACAGATGATGGATCGTATGTAACGATATGCGCACAATAAGGCAATCTTTGCAGACATCGACAATTACATCATCCACTATGTATAAAAGAAGATTATGGTTAAATACATACAACTATATAGATCATACACACAGAGATATACAATTTATACTTTATTTACTTTATTAAAACGTTACAACTATAACTATTGGAAATACCAACTATTATACTTTTAACACTAATAAATAAATAAATA